>JAZGTK010011253.1:0-15755 GCA_036877625.1 Ambastaia sidthimunki | reverse complement strand
TTTGTGTGTGCAAATTAACAAATCTTGTTTGCAATCAATGGCCCACATTTGTGGGAGTATTTTGTAGTATAGTATCTCACAGAAAATGTTGATTCTGAAAGGTTTTCAGAATCAAACTAAAGGTTTTCTGACAAATGTAGTGGGGTGTACTCATTTATGCTGAGCACTGTATATATATACACATATATACACACACACACACACACACAAATATGTATATGCATACATGTGTGTGTATATATATATACACACACACACACACACACATATATATACATATAAATGCCAGCTCCAGTGAAACTGGAAATTTGGACACTAGCATTATCAAAATTTCCAAACGCTTGGTGCAGTCCTCAGTCCTCAAAAACTATTTTTCACAAACATTAATTTGCTTCAGAAGACATTTATTAACCAGTTTCAGTCGTATGGATTAATGTTAACTTTTGGCATCTCAAAATCCCAGTTTCTGTTCACTGTCTGAATCTGTTTAATTGAGAAACGAAAATCATATACACTTGGGATGCCTTGAGAGTAATTTACTGGTTAAATTTCATGTTTTGGGTGAACTGCTTCTGAGTATCTGAAATCAACAAATCAAGAAAAGAGGAAATGTCAAGAAAATTACAGATTGTGTAAATTTATTAAATGGCTTCACTTCACAGATAATCAGGGCCTGAATTTCGTTTTTTACATGGGTCACATAGGGAGGATTTAAAGATTATGGGGGGAGAATAAATTGACACATCGGGCTAAATTAATAATCTTAATTTATTTATGTCTACAGATTTTAATGTATGGTGGTTTTCAAAACAGCTTAATAACAACTATATTAAAACTATATATGAATGCCTTTCAGAATCAGTGAATTTCACATATTCCAGTTTCAGTTCAGTTTCATTGTGCGCTTAAACTGAATTAATTTGAATAAATTTAATATATGTCACTTAAGGTTTCATTATTTTGAGTTGCTTTCATTTTTATGCCTCCTGAATAAGGGAATGTCTCAGCTTTCTAAGTATTTAAGTGTTGTGAAATAATCTAGTCAGAGTGTCAGATTTTTTTATTTTAAGAAAAAAAAGCTCTGTAAGATTAAAAACCATTTTAGTGAATTATGTTTATTTCAATATAAATTAAATAACAGTTATATAAAACAGTTATACAAAATATATTACATACCAAGCTGTTGAAACATGGGTCGTTAGACTCATTACGTGAGAGATGATGATATCAGTAAGCAGGAGACTATTGTTACATACTGTCTTATGTTCATTTATGTTAACTTTGGATAAAACTAGCATTTTATAACAGGGAGATGATGATTTACTTGCGCTTCGTTGCGGCTGTGTTGAGTCGGCAGACGCGCTTTATCCGCTCACGCTATAAATAGCAAAACAGCATTTAATGTTTGAATTTCTGGATTAAAATAATACAATGTTGAAGCCGATACTATCGTCATAAGCAGCTCATTATGATTTAGAATATTAGAGCGCGTCACACAGTCTTGTGAGAATAAGATCAGTGCGACGCAGGTCACAGAGAACACGCTGATGCGCTACAGGCTCAGCGACAGTCAGAGATGGCCGGTGCAGCTGTTTGTGGAATTAAATTCTAAAAGACAGACTGTTTGAACCGGTGATTTCTTTTTTCCACATCTGTTGATGTATTTCATAATTTGATCTGAGATGAAGCAAATACATTTGTGTGGGAATTTCTTGCATTACAAAAGTTCAACTTGCGGGAATGGTTTAAATTATGCGCAATCCCCGCACTAATTAAAACACCACTAACTACATCCCTTTTTCACCCTGTAAAGGTTTTGCAGGACCAAGCAAATGTGCCATACATAGCATGAGGTTAGACACACTTTCCTAGTCATAAATGAATGCAGCTGACATGCATTTGCAAATAAAGCCATGACTGTTAAAGCCAGTTTTTAGATTTTCTCAATAAGTTCACAACAATCATTCATAAATCCATCAGACTAAGCTCAGATTAACATCAGCTTTAGTACTTCTCAGGATTGCCAGGCCATCGTCTTTCTGAATTGGCCTGCACCCAAAATCTGCCAGCTGCTCTACATTTCTACAGTACAACACCAATAATATGTAATTTAAAATTCCTGGAACTGAGCCATGTGTGATTTTTCACTCATGGACAAAGTAGTGAAGGAAGTCCCTTCTAACCTTCAAGAGATACGAACTGTATTTCCCTTCCCCCGGAGAACCCAGAAAACTAGACATCAAACGATTTGTTTGTTATAATTTTTGACCTATATTTAAGCACAAATGAGAAATTTAGCTTAGATTTAAATCAATCCATCCCTTCATAAGGTAAAAAAAACCTTGCAAATGCAGATCAAAATGGTTTAAATGTCACCCTCACAGCTAGATGTCGTGGTGTAAGTAAACAACATTATCGTCTACAATCACTTCCATTCCACTAAATACATAGCCACACATGTGTCTGGTGAGTGACAACCGCAGACTGGCTCCTAATGGAGTGATGGTGCAAAACTATTGTGGTTATTTGTGCGAGTACTTGCTCAGTGACCTGAAACACTGTTATGCAAGTGCACCATTTCCACTGTAAACCCTAAGATTGACTTTCTATACAATCCCAAAGGGGCCACACTTAACAGACTGCAACACATCCCTAAATAATGAAAAATATGAAAGTTTGTCCAATTCACACAAAATTTGGTATGTAGATTCTACAAACACCCATAAAACAAAGTTAACAAAAGCTTTTTGATGTACCCAACCATTCTCAAATAATATGCAAACGAATTTGACAGAGATGACCCAAAAATTGACATATTTTTGCAACGATCTGGTGTATTGACACAAAATTTGGTGTGTCATAACAGGCATGACCCGGGGATACATGCACAGTTTGGCCACTGCTGCACTTACTGGTGCCAAGAAAAATTGCTATTGTTCCTTTATAACTTTTAAATGCTTTGTTCTAAAATCATGAGAATTTAGATTTCCCCTTAGATTCCTTGCAGAGTCAAATGATATCCCGTTTTCCTTGGTCGGCCATTCTGGGCATTGGACATTTTGAATTTTGTTATTAAATGCTGTGTTTTAGGAATGCATGAACATATTGTTATGAAACTTGGTATAGTTCATTGAGGCCATGTTTTGGGAGGACCTGTAAAGTTTCAGGTCAGCGCCCCCTAGTGGTCAAGAGATATTCAAAATGTAAATATTGTAACATGTAAACTATTCAATACTTTGGTCTATAAATATGAGAGCGAACTCTTTAGATTCTTTGAGGTGTGCCAGTCAAATGATATCTGATGTTCGATGGTCGGCCATTTTGGGCATTGCCCATTTTTAGTTTTGCTGTAAAATGCAGTATTTAACAAACACAGTCGCTTATCGTAACGAAACTTGAGATGGTTCATCATTACCACATTCTGAGGTAACCTGCAAAGTCTGGGGCCAGTGCCACAGCAACATTTACAAAAATGCTTGTAACGTGATCAATAAAGAAGTTCCTTGAACAATTGTTTTTTTCAGACTCTTTGGCTCATGCCCAGTCCTATAATATCAAATTTGTCACAGTCAATGGTACTTCTTGTCGGCCAGTTTGAGTTACTGCCTCATAAATAAGTGACAGTGCCGCCTATTGGTTAAGTTATATATTGTTTTATTGTGTTGTAATGGGTTTTACCTGTTTTCTTTAGCTGCTTTTCCTAATCTAATTTTTCTTAATCTCACAGATGTCCACAAACATTGATGGGCTTGACCCAGTAATTGCTGTTTGCAGCAATATTTATTCAATATTTATAGCCGCCCAAAGAACCATAGATAGGAAAGTTATTAAATTTGGCACACAGACAAGGGACATTCTGAAATGTTACTGTACCAAATTTGAAGTCTCTATCGCAAACCCTCTAGCGCCACCAACAGATGAAAATTTAACTCATGTTTATGCTCATAACTTTTGACTCTTATGTCCTAAAAACAAAATTCCTTTTCTTCTGATTTCTTGTATCATGCAGATTTTAATGCAGTCTATGATGTCATTTTCCATCATGAAAATTTCCATTTTGAAAAAAAAAAACTACTTTTACTCCATTAACATCGTTCACCGACCTGTGTGTGCTGCCAACCACACCGTCCATGTAAATATTATATGCTATTGTTGCTCTGCATTTTTTTATCATTAAAGTCTTAAATAAATGCGCACATTGCTTGGGAGTTAAATAAGACACAAAACTTTAATTTTAATAAAGGCTCATGTCCATCTTTCTTATTGTTAACATCTTGAATTTAAATAGCCGGCTTACATTGAAAATCTGAATTAAAGTAACCAACCAATTACATTTTTTGCACAACTGACGCGTCGGAGAGTTAAGCGCCACGCCGCTTCAAGTTCGTTTGTTTAATTTTATTACAACAATAAATAAAGTTTACAGAAATAACGAACCCCATTCCGCGCCATTTTCGTATAAATCTACTAAGTGAATGATAGAATAAACCGACAACTCTGCACCGCTTGAAAGTTCATTGAATAGTTCATACGGCATTGGCAATCCAACATTTCGATCATCCTGAAAGAAAAAGCAGTTTTTAATAAAAGCAAACAGAACTTGCCTTAGCACTTTAGCGTAATGTGTCCTTATTACTCCACTCCAGGAGAAAAAGCTATATCCAGATCTAGATAAAATCGGAGAGACGATTCTTGTTGTCCTCTTACATGGGTTTTTGTGTCTGTGTATCCTGTGAGAAAAGTCGGGAGGCGTCTCATTCAGAGAAGTTAACTGACACTACTGCTCGATGAACACAGGGAGTGGTGACCGAAGTCTCACTGTTATAATCACCTTATCCCAGAAAAACGCCCATCTCTCCAACCCTGCAACTAAACTCACAGTGAGCGTTGTAACTGCTGCCATCGTGCGTCATCGTTATGAAATTACATCATTCATTTGTAAATACGACAGATGAAATAAATATTTAGCATATTAATTGAAATATCAATTTATTATATAAGTAATAAATATTTATTAAATGCCATTTTGCCATTTTTTATTTAGCATAGCAGTTGCATAACACAGGCTGATATAAAAAAATGTCAACAAAATATTAGTGGTATGTAAACGTGTACAGGATATTAGGTGTAAATCCAGATTTATTGTCTTGTAAATATTTGTAAATATCTGATATAAATGTGTGTTGTGTGTGTGTGTGTGTGTGTGTGTGTGTGTGTGTGTGTGTGTGTGTGTGTGTGTGTGTGTGTGTGAAAAGCAGGTTTGTAAACGTACGAGCATATTTAAAAAACAATATACGTCACTAATAAAGATTTTATTCTTCTATAGTTTTTACATCAACATATTGGAATAAGACCGACCTTGGACTTTGATTTTGACGGGACGGCTGATGTACTACCTCAAAACCGACTGCGAAGGCGCTGTGGTGTGACATAGCAACGGAAACACGAAGAGGAACATACGAAGAGGATGTGTTTGACATTTCTAATATGTAAATATGTCGACGTTGTCAGTAAAAGAACAGAAAGGCTGTAAAAAACTTCTTACATTATTATCCAAGGAAGACTTGTTGTCTCTGAAAGATACTGTAACAAATCGAATGATTGCTGTAGAGAGTACAGAAGGTAAGGCAATTACTATTGCCTTACAGAAGCAAACCATTGCTATTCTGTTAACATTGTCAAGTTCTGATGATTAAAACGCAAATATAAAAACTCAAAGCAAATGTAGTGGGCTTTAAACCATTGAGACTTGTTTGCGGCGTGCTATTAAAATATTGTTTATTTTTATGAGCCACGTAGCAGTTGTGTTTTGTTTTCTGATCCACAGAGGCCATTGGTGCCATCATAACTTACTCTCAGGATGCCGAAGAACTCCTGAAAAGAAAGAAGATCCACCGTGATGTCATTTTCAGGTATCTTGCCAACGAAGGGGTTGCCATACTTCCCAACACTGAAAAACATCAGTTGATTAAGAGGACTCTTGAGTTTTGGTCATCTTGTGAGGTGGGTGTCAAGAGAGAATATCTTACTGATGAAGCTCTTCGAAAAATGTTTATGTCCAAGTCATATTTTAAACATTAGGATTTTTGGCAATTATTTATACATTTTACATTGTGTGTACACAAATACTCTAAACCAGGATTTTACTTTATTTAATTGCAACGTTTTTACTTTATTATTTTAAGTTTTCATGGTTTTGAGTTTCAGTTTAGTTTTTCGGGGTTTCATTTTGTTTTTATTTTAGGTTGCCAAAGTGAAACCACTAACTGTTAGCATTTAAATAAATTAAATACTCTTGAACCCAGTTTCAAAGACAAGGATTAAATTAAGACAGGAGAAGGCCCTAATGTGTAGTTCAGAACTAATTAATCAAAATTAAGCCTTTAACCCAATAATTTAAGCAGAATTAGCCTAGTTCTGACTTAATTTAATGCCTGTCTTTGAAACACCACCCACATTTCCAAATGCTATTTAGTTGTAATTTCATAGTTAATAAACACAGGTTGTTTTAAAATGTTAATATACTATATATCAAAACATTTAATTTGCAGTGATTTGTGTTTAAATTAGTTATCAACATATTTTAGTTTAATTTTACTTTTAAGTGTACAATGGTGTTTAGTTTAGTTTGTATTAACAGTAGGTTGTATTGTATTAACAGTAGTAGTATTAACACTGGTCGTAACAATTAACAATAGTAAAACTGTTTTGACATTTTGCTAATTATTTTAGAATGAGTGTGCATGCTGTTTTATAATAATTGAGAGACTACACTGAATATTTATACTTTCAAAAAGTAATTTGTCACATTGCATGACCATTGCATTTAAATTATAAAATAAGTTATAAAATATTGTTACAAATATTACAAAATATGTGCGTGAATAAGTGATAGAGAAGTTATAGAGCCTACAAATAGGCAATACTTTCCATTATACACTGAGGTTACATGTACTTATACAGTATACTTATACATGTACATATACAGTGTTTTACAATTTATGACATGTATTGTATCGGCTTTTACCTGCAAATGTCTCCAGATTTACTTCAAACACAATGATGGTCATTATGGTTAAACAATTTTTGTTTCATCAGGTCACAGGTCATATCACAAAAGATTT
Source organism: Ambastaia sidthimunki (assembly GCA_036877625.1). Lineage (NCBI taxonomy): Eukaryota > Metazoa > Chordata > Actinopteri > Cypriniformes > Botiidae > Ambastaia > Ambastaia sidthimunki. Next base: position 8,631 of record JAZGTK010011253.1, on the reverse strand, counting down.
TTGTTCCCAGGTGCTTATGCTGAAAACTGTATGGCTTTATTTAAGTTAGTTTTGGAGCAGCCTTTCAGGTTATGTCAATATAAGATCTGTTTTACTGTTGAGCTATATATAGCCTATCAGAAGCTAATTGTCTATAAGCTTGACATCATTTTCTGAAATTTTCCAAGCTGTTTCCAAGGCACAGTTAACTTAGTGTGTGTAAACTTTTGACTCACTGCAACTGTGATCCAGTAATTTCAAAGTAAAACAATCTGTAAACAATTGCTGGAAAAAAATTACTTAAATTGATATAAAAAACAAAAGTTCTCTAAAATAACGTCTGTGGAGTGGTTAAAATGTGTTTTCAAATGTGATTTCAAGTGTGTACAAATTAAACTATAGACGTAAAATGTATATTCATGTAAATTCATTCATTTTTTGAAGACAGGAGGGTAATTTTGTCATAAAATTAATGTCACAATGCAAATGAGTAGGCTTGACCTAGTTCATATTCTTTTTTTACCAGATTGACAAGAACACAATTGCTTCTTCACATGAAATTGAAGATGGTCTGTCAGACCTCGCAGCTTTGGGAAAACAATTTTGCCAGTGGTTCTTCTGCCTTCTCAACTCTCAGAACCCCACATATGGTCAGCCGGTAAAGGAGTGGGGTCCTCAGCATTTCTGGCCGGATGTGAGGCTACGGCTTCTGTTGTGCACTGGAGAGCAGCGTGTAGATGAGTTTAGTGGTGCAGAGCTGGTAAGCCAGCGGCTTCATGCTCTTGTAGAAGAAGAACAGCTGTTATTTTGCCCAAACCTGGAGGGTCTTGGGTTAAAGTGTTTTTCATCATGTCATGGATTGGTGTTGGTGGCAGTAGCAGGAACTATCCACCGTGACAATGCCTGCCTTGGTATTTTTGAGCAAGTGTTTGGGCTCATTCGCTCACCATTGGACGATAATTGCTGGAAGATAAAGTTTGTCAATGTGAAAGTAGAAGCTCAAAGCAATATTACAGACAGACAGTTACCAGTAATTACATATGACGCAAACGAGTTACTCAGTCTTTGCGATTAAGTTATGGAACCATGTGGTCTGCATGGTTCATGTTAAACAACACTATTGCTTAAGAAACTTTGATTACATTTAACCATATTAGAAAAGGAACATGTTTTTGCAGCTTGTTATTCACAACTTACATGTTTTGCCCTGATGAAGGTTCAAGGTCAATAGCAAATCTAAATTGATGCTAATTAGACTGGTAAACGTAAAGCTGTTTTATTTAATTAACTGTAAATTTGCATCTCATTTTTGTCCTAATAAAAAATAGGAATCAGAATTGTTCATAAATTCCCAACTATTTTAATTCTTGTTCAGTTTTGTTTTAAGATTACTTTTATTAAAATTATTATTTTTGTGTTTTCGCACAATCCTCGTATTCTAAATTGAAAAACTTTACTAAACCATAAACCTACCACAATATTTCTGATTCTTAATGAATAATTTGAGTATTTGCAAAAACAGAATTACAATAAAATATCTTTAAAAAAATATTTTTTATCTTTTCTTTATGTCGCAGTGCTCTATGACTTTATTTTATTTTTATCAATTATTTTGCCCAAGCACACCACTGACATTAGAATTTTTTTTGGGGGGAGGGCTTATCTTTATGGAGACTTAATTACTGCATGCACATAAAGATCTACTGCAGGGGTGTTTCATTAATTTATTTACATAAATAGCCATTTTAAATTGTTATAGCTTCATTATCATCAACTCTGTAGTTTATTGTCAAAAGAGTAGTTTATAGGATATGCTTTTGTATGCGGAATAAAGTACCTTTTGTGGTCCATCATAGGCCAGAACAAACTCCTTTGAATCATTATTGTCTTTAATTGGGCAGCAGATGAAGCTGCACCTCTGTTTGCAGGAATATGTAAGCTAATATGAGCAGAGTTGGGAGGAGCATTTAATACCACAGCAATGTGTGATTTCAGTGGGCAAAGTTATATGTGGGAAATTATTCTTGGCATTTATTTCAAAGGCTTAGAATTCAGTAATATATTTTTTGAGCTGTTCTTCAATGCCACAGAGTGCCATAGTTGTATCAAAAGACGTAACCACAGCTATTGATCTTTATCCTGTTCACCTCCCAGAAAGAAAAATAACAAGCTCTTCAACTTCTGTCTTTATAGCTCATGGTCTCCTTATTTTTAATAAGTGGTTTGGCCAAGCTCATAGCTATGACGTTCAGGTTTAAAAATACAGTTCATTGGCGTCTGTGGACTGTTGTGACTTCAGATTTTCTATAATGAGTAAGAGTATTATCCATAAAGCTTGTGTTAACCTCTTGATGATAAATCTCTCAGATATGTTTTGGAGTGGTGAGCAATTAAAATCTAAATTGGCAGATCTTTTTAATGGGATTGTTACTTTTGAATTACTTTAAAGGTTAGAATATAACACATAAGCACTTAAAATGTGTGCAGTTTAATGCGTGCTATGAGTGTGCTATGCATAAAAGACTGTATTTAAAACAGACATTCATCCACATTTTGTTTAAACGACTTTGTACCAGCTTGCTCTGCAGAAATCCACTATTTAATTTGTTTTTATTATTAGACCTTATTACATGGCCCTCTACAATATTTGATTCTGATTGGTCAGTTTGAGCATTCTCCTGTAAAATGTGTTTTTTGTAATGACTGCCAAAATATATTGACCCATATGTCCACTTACCATAATATCAATTAAATGTCCACATGGGGGCACAATTGCTCCATTATTTCTGTTACACCCATGAGGCAAAGCAATGCATTTCAGAGCAGCTGTTTTAAGAAAAAATTACTTAACTTTCTCTTGTTTTAGGTTGTGAATGAAAGTGTAAGCTGAACTTTAAAGCTTTCCCATTGTCCAGTCCAGTCAACAGGATTAAACTAATAGACGGATGTGTATCTAAATGGTTGCTGGGGCATGGCTGGATAGTCTCCATGGTAATAATTACATTTAGGCATTTAGCAAATTCTTTTACCCAAAGCTTACAATGTGAGGAAAACAAAAAAGCAATAAATCAATTATAAATTAATTAATTAAAGACTATTTGCCAGTCTGGGTCAAAAGGGCCCACCCAATGTCTCTACGATGTTCTGATGCCTTTCACCTTTTTCAATGGAAGTCAATGTTGTGGTTGCTAGAGTACTGTAACTGGTTGCTAGGTTGTGGCTACAAAGTTGAAATGTCACCTTTTGTTGCTGATTGATAAGCTTAATGATATGATCCCACCCCCAAGTCTCTACAACATTCTAATGCTGAGCTATGACATCACAAAATTCAGCCCAATGTTAAGTCATGTTACTGCTCAATGTCAGCCCAATGTTAATGGATTTTTTCACCCACTTTTTTGTATACCCGAAAAACATTGTATACTTGATAGTATGCAAGAGAGTAATAGTGATGCTTTTCTTAAATCAAATAACAATATGTTCGTTATCTCAAGCCAACATAATGATACTATTGTCTAAATTTATTGATGATTTAAAATATGTAATTCAATTTATTTCAATTATATTTATATAGTGCTTTTTACAATATGAGATAGCACATAGAAAGATGATAACATTTTATAGGACATGATTATAACGAATTTGCAATAATACCATAAAATACCTGAACATTACACAATAAAATCAGGCTCAACTGGGAGGGACAATTCTCCTCTGCCACATTAAAGCTGCAATTCAGAACTTTGTTTGATAAAAACATATAAGCAGATAATACTGATTTGTCATTATATATTGATTTAACTGTTGTTTCTGATTTTGTGGCAAATGTCAGGCAAATGTCAGGAATGTTATAATGTTATATATGGAGATGGTAACAAAAGCATACGTTACTAATTGCAGCTATAATGTCACACTGCTGTGACTAGGCAAGGAACAAAAGTATAAAATCTAACTAGGCTGGGGGTAGGTAAGTAGATAATAGGAATTTTAATAAAAAGTCCATCGTATTCCCACTGATCTGCTTCAGGGTCATCCCATCCCTTCTCCCCCCCATCTTGTCTGGATAAATTTGTCAGCTGAGCTGACAGTTATCCATGTTCACATGCCCGAATGAGCATCAGCAGCCAGCGTGACCTCAACTCCACTCTTCGATTGATTGGCTAGAGGGGGAGCTGTTAATCTAGAACTAGTGAACCAATGGTGGTAAAACCTACCCACCCCGAATACATGAAACTCGTACTGCATATAGCAAATTACTGAATAAAAAAATTATAAATATAAATCTGGTGTTTAGTTACAAATATCACAGGCCTTACCATTTGTTTAGTGTTACTGTATGGTGTTGGTTTTCAGTGTTGACATGAAATCAACATCTACACACATCTACCTGTTCTAACATCTCAATCATTCTGCTTTACTGGATTTGTCTTTATGCAATGCAATGCAAGGTATGGTACTAATTTTTTTATTTTATTCAAACAATTTGTATATACTTTATATAATACTCTTTGTAGGATTATTTCTAATTTAAGATTTGGTTGTCATTAACTGCTTGTCATCTTTTTAATGTCAGTTTAATTATTTTTTTTATCTTCAAGAGCTGCTGTTTTATCCCTTGGTATATACCATTTAACAAGTAAACAGATAAAAATATGTGCTGAACAGAGGATAAGCGATTTCAAAACAGTGAACAGAGTGGTTGTCTGCATTACTTTTTTAAAGTTTTTAGTTTCATGGTATAAATTTTTGCAAAAGGATATCACTCAAGTCAACAAGAGACAAGCCCTTGGTTGAAAAATGTACTAAACAAAGATCATTAATCTTTTTTAAATATGAATGTTATTGCAGATTAAAGAAAGGCATTGTATTGAATGCCGTTCAATAAATTCTTTTTTAAAGAGTTTTTAAAAGCCCCCAAAAATAAGGCTTTGGAGGAAGCCATACCCTTTGTGTAATGTTCTCTAATGTGGAGAGGTGAAGGCATATTGCATGCCTCGTAAACCAGTGAGAAAATCCACATTATATCTACTTATAGTTTGTTTGGTAGCTTTCATAGGGGGCCCAAAGCAGTAGCTTTTCAGATTTTCTCCATTGAGAGGTCTTATCTATATAGGTCCAAGTGCCCTGACATGACCAAGTAAATGTAGCCTGTCTTGTTTCACTGACACATGAGAAGGTGGGTAAAAGGTCTGAGGCACTGCAGATCTAGCATTGGTTGATACCTTAGACACATACATATGACAGACAAATATCTGAAAGAAGCTGATTGTAGGGGCTTGAAATGTGCAAGGTAGAAACACATGCCCCCATTGGTTCATACCACCAATGGGGGCATAAACATACACCCTGAGTGTTGATGAAGAACGACCAGGTGAGAATCGATCTTGGAGAAACTCCAGCATTGAAGCAACTGGGCAATTTTAAAAAATATAGTGTCCTCATGAAGGGAGTTTTAAAGTTAAGGATGATCTCTACAACCTCAGTCGAGAGGCTTGCATTCAGGAGCTTGTCTCCTTCAGAGGCTGGACCCAAAGCTTCCACATCTTTGGCCAAGCATGGTATATTGTACCCCCCGCCTGCATGAGAAAGCCCCATCTAATCGGAGTCTCTCATGGTAGACCATCTAGGAAAATTATAAGATCCGAAAACCATACCAAAATGGGGCTACTAGAACGAGACAAACCTATCCTGACACACTAATAAAACACACTAGAACTCCTGGTAGCGGAGTAATTAAAGAAAGACATGCAGATGGCGCCTCTACCAAATCTGAACCATAGCATTTAACCCCAAAATGGCTAGATTAGAGAGGGAAAATCACAGATTACAGTGTGTCATTTCTTGAGACGCAAACAGGGTACGTCTGCCCAGCCAAACCTCCTCCATATGAGAAACATGCCCAGCCCTAAACATCAGCCCTGAAGTTGGCAGCAACCAGGCCACATAGCTCCAGGGGGTCACGCATCACCCAAAGCAAATGCCATTTAGATCTCTTGAGGGAATTCTATACAGCTATTGTATCACTTGTCTAGTGGTAGATAAATCAACAACTGATGGACATCATCACACAGCTTTCTGTTTTTGAGGGGGGAAAAGCCTGAAAATTGACCTCAGTTGGCTAATTTTGCCATTTTGATTACCATTTTCTGTTTGGATTAGGCCAGATAAAAAGTGGAGCTTCAAGCAAGTGGGATACCCCCTCCGAGAGAGAGAGTTATATACCTAAGCCTGTATGATCATGTGAAATGGCAGTAGTAATCTGAATTTAGATGCTGATATTATCAAAATTACTGTAACACCAGGTAAATCTGAATCTGAATATTCTCAATATCACAAATAAATCTTTAGCCTATAGGGACGCAATAAATGACTAATATTAGCCACAACTCATTGCAAGAAGGTGATACTACACTGAATAGTGATATATCACCAAATTAATTAATTAAATGATATAATAAACATTACATTGTTTTAGTTGTTTTTTATGTGATTTTTTTAACAATCGCAATGTTGTCTAGGCAACAATGGTAACTTTAGTTGAAAATCAGTCAAATACAAGCCATTTCTTAATATGTGTTCTTGTCTGGATTTGTAGACTTGTTAAAATACAAATCGATGTTCACATCTAGAGAAGTTCACATTAACTCCCTGGATGTATTCTTGTTCAGCACCTTTTAGCAAGGATTCATTGGATGGTGACTTGTGTGGAGTTGGCCTAGTATCAAAAAATGCATTTCAGTTCAACCACAATTAAGGAGAACCCACTTAATGTTAACAAAATGTTAACAAAAAGTTGTAAAATAGGTATTTGACACCAACATACAAATTTTCTAAAGAAAGCACACTGTAAAATTGAACTTTCGACTCAGAACCTGCTAGATATACTGGCCTAATCCTTATAACAAACTTACCAGGGTAAAATAAGCCCCAATAATGTAAAATTAACTTTTAGACACATACTAAAACATATGTAATGGACACTGACAGTGGGGAATGGGAGTTCATGGGCAATTCAAATTAATGAGAGTAATCAGTGGCAAACAGCAAAGGAGGCAAGAGCAATTAATATGATCAGGCTGGAGATCAGCATTGAAGCAAGGCTGATCATTGAACTGAACATGATAATTTCCTCTGATACCTGACAACTCCTCAACAAATAAATCATATATATATAAATAGTATATATATTTTCTCTCAAATTGAAAAATGCTGTGTTTGTTTGTTTAGTTAGGCAATTTTATCACTATAGTATTGTCATTTGCCAAATTTGCTATTTAAAATTCTGATTGGATTTTATATGCTGGTTATGGAAGGAAATGGGAATAGGGAATGAAAGGCAGATTTGGCAGTAACTACAGATGTACGCATTTTTATGTGAATTGGTAAATGACAAAAGATAAAACATCTAAACCAATTTGTTTTATGCTTATGTTGTTGTGCATGACTTTGGAGCAGGTTAGCAGCAAAAGGGCTTTCACATTACTGCAGATATGGAGAATCTTTAAAGGGATAAATTCAAGGTTAAGTCTTAATCTAAGAGAGGCACATTTCTACTGCTAAAGCATGTTAGTGTGGGTCATTGCACATCACTCACAGCTCAGAACTTTGTGTCAAATTTGTGTTCCTTGAATAGAAAGGGCAGTAGATTAAAATGTATTTTTAAATTATCAGATGATAACTAAATGGCAACAACCAGTAACAGTTTTTAAAAAATCTTTCTTCCTTATTTGATTGCATAGATACACAATTTAGGACACTTGGGTCTCTTTTCAAATGTGTTTAGATACCTGCACCCTCTGAGAATTCTTTTGTGAATTAAAACAAATAAAACTTTTGAAAAATTAATAGTATAAGAGCTAATAGTATAAGTTTTGGTTATTACTAAGAAAGAAACTAGGCCAACTACACTTTAACTTTATACTTTTACACTTTAAACACTGCTGCTATCTATCAAGAAACATTGCAGACTTATAATAATGTCACAAACTACATTACCCAGAACCCCGTGCTGGGACCACGCCCGCCACAGGTGGTGGCCATTATGCTTATTAGAGACTAAATATAAGCTCACCTGTGCTGCTGCTCTGGGCTAAGTCTCATTTTGCCCTGGCTAACGTTCTCTCCTGTGGTTTCTGATTTCTGGTTTGTGATTTTGGACTGCCGTCTCTTTGTTGATTGTTTGCTGCCTGCCTTTTGACCCCCGCTTTGTTCTTGAATTTCCCTTGTTGTTTGCTGCCTGCCCTGACCCTTTTGCTTGGTTTGCCTGTGTTGACCCCTGCCTGTTCCACTCTGAGTCTGTTTAATAAAATGCTGCAAATGGATCCTACTGGTTTCACGTGTTCGTTACAGAAGACTTCGCCACAACAAGATTCAGCAGCGTTTTTTCCTGAGCTATCCGTTCAACTCCACGATTTTGGATCGATCCCGCCCATATGGCACGGATTATGGACCTAACAGAGAAGGTCATCCCAGGAATGCAACGGATTTACTCTCAGTTCCCATGTCATCCCAGGTCCAGTTTTTTACCAGTGCCCATCCCCTCCGGGCGTCAGTGCCCGAGCCCGGACCGGGCGTCCCAGTGCCCGAGCCCGGACCGGGCGTCCCAGTGCCCGAGCCCGGACCGGGCGTCCCAGTGCCCGAGCCCGGACCGGG
>JAZGTK010011252.1:0-15757 GCA_036877625.1 Ambastaia sidthimunki | reverse complement strand
TGGTTTAAATCATGTTGTTTATTAACAGAAAAGGGTTATTGATGTATGGAAACTCTGCAATAACATTTATTTTATTATTTAGAAAGGTTTACCCAAAAATGAACATGAGTGGAAGACATTCTTGTGTGTCTCATAACTAGTGACGACTTGCCAAATTTAAATATGTGCGTGGAACAATATGGGTGTGAGAAAACCAAATTTTCCCTTTATTTTGTATTTTTTCTTCTTTTTGCATCATTCAACAGCATCATTCTGTCTATCATTGTACTTACTGTAAATGTATTCACATCATTTTCAGTGGTTGTGTTAATTGTAGATATAACAAGGAAGAGGGAAATATTTGCCACTGTCTGCAGTGTTTTTGTGGGAATTAAAATAATTGTTTGAAAGGGATTAAGTTATGCAAACTATGCTTCCTCTTGTGATAAACAGGCTGTGTTCTACACCTGAAATGTGCTGACTTTATAATAATGTAATGCTGGTTTTAGAATTTAATGTCTGTGTAAAATTCTGTCTGAACCAAAACAAACCTACTTTTCAAAAGCACAAGGCTGAAGTGAAGCAGTTATTTAGATTTTTTAATGACATGAAAGTTAGGCACAATTGCAAATGTGGTATTGCTTTTACACAACAGCTCTAAACTTGCTTTTACACAACAGTTATCATTAAGTTAATATTGCATAACTTTATTTTTTTCTTTTCATTTTTGGCTCTATCAATGAAAATAGCTGCAAAAGAAGCCAAAGCAGGATCAGCTGTTGCATGTCGCCGAGCAACCAGCAGGCAATACACAGACTGACTGTCTAGAACACAGATCAGTGGAGTGATACAAACACGGAAAAGTTCCAGTGCTGTTATGAGGAATATTAGCATTGTTGGAATGTCGCTTGTCAGATTAAATTGACTGTTAAAAACATCTGTTTCGGGATGAAGAATTTTGTACCACAACTAAGTAGACCTTATAATGTTTAGGAATCTGTACTGAAAACAAAAAGTTATTGATTTGGTCATATAGTGACACATAAAATGAAGAACTTGCTTGGGTTACTCTGTATAAAACCTAAGCTGCTATAGATAAACAATGTCTGAAATGATAAGAACTTACAGTCATGGTGTTTTACATAGAAGAACAAATTCCTTTATCAACAACTCATGCTGTTTTCCAAAAGCATTGTATTACACAATATGATACAAAACCCTTTTTCTGAATACCTAATAATTGGCTAAAAAAATTACCTAATGTGTTTTAGATAGCAGGGAGCCACCCACTGAATTCCTGCCTTGGCATCAGTGATGTATGGAAGGTACAGAGTCTCAGAGGACCGAATCTGTACAGGAGCGCTTATGCGGCAACACATTTTAATTTCATTCTAATCTTCTCTGTTCCACAGGGAACATAACGTGTAATTAAACTTTATGGAATTGCCCTGCAGCTCATGAAAAACAGTGTCACGTTATACAAAAGCCCCCTGAAAGACCGGCACAACCAAAGCACCCACCAACACAGTCTCACCTCACGCACAACACATATACATCTGCCCTGCAAATGTGTATGGTATGTTACTTCAATAACTCAAGACTGAAATTTTAAGTTTGTAATTTATTTGTGAATATTCATAAGTCAAAATACTGTTAACTGTTTATTTGAGGTTTACCCTAATCTTATTAAAGATTATATACACTGTATATTCAAAAGTCTAATAATCTTAAAATCGTTAATTAACAACCTCAATATTTAATCTAATAAGAAATAAAATAAAAAAGGCCATGTTGCATTGTTTCATTTCATACTAAATAATAATTCATAAAAGAATCTGTTAAATGTGCACTAGATGAATAATATCTGAATTAAAAAAGACTTAACTTTTCTAAAATAATGATAAAGGACCCCTAACATAGCTTTTAATTTGCTGTCACCTTCTCTAATTTAACAGTGGTTGGCTAGAACTAATTACAGGTACAACCACAGTTGCCACAGCAACTGGTTCTTACAGCATTAACAACTTCATCATTTTTTGTTTATTTTACATTTTACATATGAAATCAATAAAAATACAAAAATAGAATATTATTAATGAAACCAAATGATGACTTAGAAAGTAAAATCTCAGGTGAATATATGCCTGACAAATTACATTAAACTCTTACACTGACCACCTGATATAGTCATGATATAGCCAGAGGCATGTGGCATTATTGGGAGGGAAATGAGGTCTTAGTGTTTGAAAGTTAAAATCACTCACCGTCTGTAACTCATGTCAGTACAGCATGTACTCAGAGAATAGCTTTGACAAACTGTGTAACTTACAATGACACAATCCAACACAATATCACACAAGTGCAGAAACTAGTTACAGGTCATTTTACACTCACTAAACAGTTGGCAAAGAATGTATCCTGTATCTCTCTATTAGATTGACAATTTCAAACCATCTCCACATGTTGCCTCTTCTCAGCAGGTTACAGCCGTCAGACATTCGTCAATAATCTCTTTGCTTTTTGGCCATTCTTTTGTCTCTCCTTCCTCTTGACCTGTTTTTTATTGATTGATTTTTTATTTCTTCATTCCTGTTGTTTTGCTTTTGAATGAGTCACCATTGCTTTCCGAGTGCGGTTCATGATGTCGGATGGGTGATTTGACGCCAACTATTCAACAAAATAGTTGGCAAGGCTTGTTTGTTTTGGTTTGGTTTGAGAGATTTGTGAACAAGTTGAGAGATAAATCTTTCAGAATTGTTTGCCAATTTAATGTTTCAGTGCAGAGCCGTTCAGAGCTGAATCCTGTGCAGTTGAATGACATCACAATGATTGACAGACTATATGGAATATTTGTATCTAAATATAATACATTGCAGAACATTTTAGGTAAACTGTGCAAAAAGCTAAATGGTGACATTATGTTCAAATGGTGTTGAAAATGGTTTTAGATGCAGTATAAAATGTTGGACCACAAATAGGTCAATTTCCCAAAACGTTTCATTTCAACTGCCTGCACTGAGTATGCTTTTGTCACCCATGCTCATTTTGCCAGAACTCCTCATGCTCTCATATCCCTGTAAACACACACACACACACACACACACTGTACTGTAAGTTTTGACTTCCTAATATTTCATTTATGTTTAACCTATCAATTACCAATAGATAAAATCTATCCCTCCTGCTTTTCTCTCATTTTAAAGATGGTCTTTACAATTTATTGCATTATTATGTTTAAACAGTATCTTGTGCTTGATTAAAACATTGAGAGACCAATATAATGGTGATTATTTGATTACAAATGACTCGATCCATTTTTTCTTTTCCAACCACTGATGTTGTTTACAAAACAACTGCTTTCATCTTTATTAATTTAAATTCTGTGTTTTGCTGAACAAAGAGCTGGATTGTTGGACCACAATTCCCACATTGCTGGCAAACAGTGTTGCCAAATGATAACACAGGACATCGCCTAGATATTGTTATGCACAGAGATGTGCTGTTTGTCCTTCCCTTTAAAGCATAAGTTTAAATAGATGTCAAAAACAAAGTATGCTGTTCTTGCTGTAGGCACATTTTATACATTTAATGTCACTGAGACAGCCGATCCATTAAACAGGACTACTGTATTGTAGGATCTGGCATGAATGTTGACGGTACGTGTCAGATTGCCACAGACAATCTGTACTTTCTAATGCAGAAGTCAATACAAAGAGTAGAACACACAAACTTACTGTGAATTAATAGCTCGCTAATGATACCAAACAGAATATTACAGAAACTTGAAGCTGTGTCCTTTGACTTTTACCACTCAGAACACCAATGCAGTGACTTAGCAACACCCTAGCAACCACATAGCAATGCTCCAAAGAGGACCCTGGCAGTCCCAGCCAGGGACTAAAATAATATGGAGACACTAAGGGTCAAAATCAAGTTGTTGTGTGTTAAGTAAGGATGCAGATGATGCAGTTATTCCAGAAATTAGGATCGTCAACATGTTTCTGAAAAAAATCTAAAATACCTCTTGATTACTAATTCATGTCATTCCAAGGAACCAGTGTGAAATTTTAATTTCCAGTCTTCTCTCGTAACGCTGTGAATGCAATGCTAATACTGCAGATTACAAACTGTTTTCTTTTCTGTTTCCAAATGACAACAAGCCACAAGGTATAAGTGCTTTACCCTCCCACTCATTCTGAAGAGGATCTCAGTCTTTCTCTCTAAATTGAAATATTAGTGCCCACACAATGTCTAGCACAAGGCAGGCTGACAATAAAAAGGAAAGACAAAGGTTAAAATGACCCAAAACATCTGGGAAATGTCAAGGAATCCTATCAGGGTTTTTTTTCATTCAGTATTTTGGGACCTTGGAGACCTTGTTTAGGGTCACATAGGAAAGTGGTTATTTAAAAGCTCATATTTTGGCTATAACAATGTTTGTTGGCCAAAGTAACAGTTTTGTATGTTTTATTTTTTTTTATTTTTTACTTTCACATTTCACATTTTCATTAATTTTATTTGTCATTCATAACTGTTTACAGTTATGCTGATAAGTCTACTGTGTGACAACTTACCCCATATACTGTGACATCATGCCCCCCACAGTATCATTACAGGCATATGAAAAATGTGATGTAGGGATCAAGCAGAGCTTGTATAAAAAATTCTAAAAGTCTTGTGTAAACTGTAGAAAGAAAGGTAGCCACTCTTTTGGTCTAAAATGTGTGATTAAATGAAATGTCCTGACAACAGTCTTACTGACTGTCAGACTGGATTCTCCATCTCTGTGAAGTGAGGTTTATTGCCTCAAGCCAAAAGTAGGTGATTATTCAAGCCGGAGAGAAGCAAAAACCCAAAGGCTTCCAATGTCATAGAGAGTTCAGACATTTGGCAACAAAGTCTGTGTGAATTTTAATTGCTAAACAGACAGAGTTCTACCCTTGTCGATGGGAAACAGTGCACACCAATCTGGACAGGTGCATACAAAGAGACATACTGTATATAAAAGACTTTACATACCAGATCTGTATTATGACTAAATCTAAAATGAGATGATTATTAGTGCTGATAAACTTCCATTGTTTGTGCTGTTGTTGAGGAAAGGTGCTATTACTTTTTTTTGCAGACAGGCAGACAGACAGACAGTTATATGCAGTATGTATATAATTGTTCTTTATAGTCCGTTATATATATTCTGTTCCATAATGTGATAAGATGTTCTAACTATATTTACATCACATCCCACAACCCAGACCTTCACATGTTAGATAACAGTCCAGCTAGACTGAGACACAACACAGGGGGAAACACCTGGATGCAACATTTGTGGCCTTATCAAAGATCAGCAAAGTTTAAAAGGTCGTTTATGCTATATTCTCATCTTCCCTGCTTCTGACACTTGGCATTTTACTGATCTTCTGCTCTAATTAAAAGAAAAGAAGAGGGAGATGGAGAGAAAAAAGCAGAAGAAAAAAGTGTGTGAGAGAATAAAAAACAAGAGAAACAGTTGCCAAGGAATCCGTCAGTCTATGAAAGCCTGCAGACACAGAGATGAACATTCCCTTCCAGACTCCAGGCGCATAATGAGAACTCCTGATACACTGAATCACAAAGTAATTAAATGTTTTTCAGTCCTGTTATTGAGGCATCAACAATGAGGAAAAAGTGGTAAACATTGTGCCCTGTGTGTGAACAATTTCTTTAACCTCTGGCAAGAGCAGATGACAGAAAAACAGAACTAAATAAAATATCACTTGACAAACTCTGCTTTCAAAGTTTGGACTGATACAAGCAGTAAATATCCAGGGTTGTTATACTAAATATCATCATTTAGGTTATTAGCTTATAGGACCAGAACTAACTGCTGTATAATAGGGCAACAACAAGTCCCACAAATACTTAAAAACCATACAAACAGAAAAGTCCACATTTAATTAGTCTATACAGGGAACCATTTCCCACCCACATGAACTCATGAACACGTACTCTGGCACACCTAGAGATTCAAGGTGGTCCCGTTCATCCATATTACTGTGTGGCATGTGCACCTGACTGGGCAGCTGCTGATGTTTGATTGCCAGATGTCAGCTGGAGCTCGTCCTCCCACCTGAACGTACACATCTTCTCTCTGCAGGCCCTTTGCCTGGCCGTTCACCCTCCCAGTTCACTGCTCTGGGTGTACACAACTCAGACCATCTGTGGACAGCTTCGTCTCAAGCTGCTTGTGGTATGACATGATCTGACTTCAGTATCGGATATCTCCTGTTGAGCGAATTAACAGGAGTTATTAACTTACATCAAAGGCCCGGGTTCCACAAGCTTGCAGTCATGTACTTTAGATTAGACTTTATAAAAAGGCAATATGTTTATAAAAGAACAGTTTTTTTTTTTAAATATGATGTTTTACACAAGGCATTTCTCAAAAATGAATCATGTATCATTCAATGTAAACAACGTCTTTTATAGCCACTGTACAAACTGATCTAAAATAAACCATGGTTTTTTTTCGATGTTCTTCTGGACTTTATGGAGGACAATTTAATTAGCATGTATCTGCAAAAAGAGTGTTAATTTAACCCTTAAAGAACATCATAAAAATAGACATTACCTTTGGAAAAAACAGTAAATATAAGCATTGCACCAGAAATAAAATACAACATGTACTAAAGAACAGTATCACTTTATAAGTATGAAAGAATACTTGAAACTTAGTAAGCAGAGCAGTGATTTTAAAAATATTAAACCACTTTAAACAATCACGTTTTGTATTATTTATGAATTTTAACCAAACATCTTTTGCTTGCATAGTCACTATACAGTTGCCCCAAAAAGTGTCCAGACCTTTAAGCCATTATATAACACAATATCAAAGCAACTTTCAGACACTTTAGAGCCAAATATGTTTTTCACAGTGTACATGGCGTTGATTGGTCAATGGTAGAGTCCATCTACTACATAAAAACATTAAAGTATATCATGTGTAAAATGCTCTTCATGTGTTCAGTCTCAAAGCTTTTTCTGACTCTTACACTACAGCTGCAAAAACAGAAATATTCTTCCAAGACACGATGCTCATCAGCTGAATACACAATTCCAAGCTCTCACATAGATCAGTGACTGAATTTCCTACAGTTTTGCCCCAAGGTGAGTTCCTTCATTGTTTTGTCTGTCTGTAGGCAAATATAAAGAGATTCCAGTCACACTTATCTTTGCAGTTATGTGTCTGGAATCTGGAAAACCATCACAGGAGTGTCGCATTCAATGACAAATATTCCGACTGATTAATCATTTGGATTAGAATAAAAACAGGCAAAGAGGAAGTTTAAAAATTCCATGCAAATCCTCTAGTGGGTCTGGTTCTGATGTTTTTAACAAGTCTTTAAACCCGGTCCAGTTGGGGGAAATAAATATAAAATGAAGACAAACACAAAAAAGAAAGCTGTAGGGCTGATGGGCCTAGTGTGCATCACACCAGTGTGGTAAGGTGATAAAAATAGTGTTCAAAACTCAAAGCAGCCGTTTTGCTGTTTCACTGCCCAGTTAGTCAGTCACTTAACAGACAGTGTTGTTGTTTGAAAATACTTCCTATGGAAATTGTTTCAGAGAAGCTTCAAGCAGAACAAATTTAAATGAGCTAAATGTTTAAAGACTCTTGGTAGAAATCATACATTGAAATTTTTGTTAATTGACTCTTCACAACTGCTCTGTTCCAAAGTCATTTTCTCTTTCAACCAATAGCAAGCCACATGCTTGGAATTATGGGACATCATATGCAGTGAACGATTCATCTATGCTAAATTCTAAAACCAATCCGATGAAAGCTTCTATGTAGACATGATCTTATGCAAACAATGAATTTAGTTCATTACTTCTTTTTTATCGCTGTACCCTACCTGTGTTTCTCAGGGTAGCTTTATAGTTGTGAGCTCATGAAATGTAAAATATGTAAAGCAGTCAGAGGAATAAGTGAAGAGACTGAAATGTAGCAGGAGAGTGAATATCAGATGTAGTTAAGACGCCCCCGCAAGCTCAGCTTTCCACCTATTTAACAGATCTGTGACTTAAAGATTCACTCTATATCTGCAAACCTTTGACAGTATCATTATCTGCAATAGAAGCTTCAGCTTCAAGCTTTAGGTCTCTGCATTGTGCAGGTCTAATAATTCTGTTACTTATATCATCTTGTTTGGGTGCTCATTAAACGACTGGCTTTGACTGGACCTGCAGTGTGATCTGCCCACAGATGGCTGTGTTTGACCTGGTACTGTAGCTGCCTGAAATAGATTGAATAGTTCATGTTTATGGTCAATATAAGGCTTGAATCATTCCAATTACAACATGAAGTGAATGTTAAATCTTTAGCAGATGTGCAGATGTTTCAAATTGAACTTCGTGTCCTCGTGCGAAACGTTCATGACTGGATCCTGTCAAAAACATGAGGAACTTAACAAATGCTCCTTGTTAGTAAGACACATGATCAGGCCGCTCAATAAAACTCTACCAAACATACACACTCACCCAAACACACACTTAAATTGATCTTTTCCTGGAAAATTGACTGTTGCCTTCAGATGTTGGTTTAAAGGATCGCAAATTGATGTTCACGACTGGCTCTACAAAAAGTGCCATAAAAATGCTGATGATCCTCATTGAAACTAAAGAGGTCTGCATACAAAGGTTATTTTTGGTGATGGTTCACACTGTACACATTTGATGTAATACAATATCTTAAACGGAAAGATCCTGAGGTTTTAAGACAGAGAACAAATGTGCAGCTTTTGGTTGCCTCCAGTTATCATGCCTCCAGCTCTCTCTGTCTCTCACAAATGCATATATGCATGACCATTAATCCATATACAGCATATCTGTGATTTTAAAACACTGTTCATGACTGAAATTCTTACCAACTGGGTTTTACAGTCAATTTCAAAGGCATTCCAGTTAGGTGACAAAGGTCTTTAGCACAAGTAAAAGTTAAGCACACATATGGCTTAACTTTAAGAAGCATCATGCATAAAGAAGTCCTTAGAGAATGTAGATGTTGTAAAAGAAAAAGTGTACTTTATATTTCCTGCCCGGTGAAGAGCCTATGATCTTGTGGCTGGAAGGGTTCAAGGGCTTTAGAGTTGCTGTTTTAGTGAATTTGGAACCTGTGATCAAACTCTTATGTCTGGCAAAGAATTCTTATTTTGGCCCAAGAAGAGAAGCCACACCAAAACAGACTCCACAAAAGACAATATAACAACAATTGGACTCTACAGGGAAATAAAATTTGGAGCACAGTACTGTTATGGTGGTTTAGTGGTGTGTATGCGATTACTCAAATATTTGATCCAGTGAGCTGTGTGCAAACACAATCCACGTGTATATAATTTCATTGTAAAGATCCAGGAAAACACAATTAAGCATCATTATAGCTTCAGTTATATTGCATGGTGTTATATCTGAATTTTATGCATTATCTTAAACACTAATAAATGTTACTAAAATTAAACAAAACTAAAATTAAACTAAAATGTGTGTAAATCACTCAACTAAATTAAAAACATACATAATAAAAAAAGCTGCTTCATTAATCAAATAAACTGATGCCTTGTTTTAATTGAAAATATAAGAGGACATGAAAAGAAATGGCAAGTACAGGGAAAGGCAATATACTCATTCCTCTCTTCTTCCTAATCCAATAATCCTCGTATTTTATTTATCCAGGGACTGAGGTAAACCTTACACAGACAGCCTTCAGCATATGTTTGCCATATTCAGTAAGCCATGCAAAGAATGGACAGAAACGTCTGGAGTATAATCGTTACAGAGAGATTGTTACTTATATTTTGTTTTAGTGAAAAGCCTTTATATTGACATAATACCTTGTGAATTAATAACCAAGCAAATAAGTTATAAAACAAATATTTAAATAATAAGTAGTGGAACAGACAGTTTAACCCAAAATATGCAGCAGGGTTGAAAATTGCTTGTTTGGCTTGTTTTTTTCACAATTATTTTCTTGGTTTAGAATCTGCCAGATTTTTAATGTGGTCTCAGATTTGGATGATAAAAAGCGTGTCAAGATTTCTAGCTGGAGATAAAAACGCATCCAAGTTGTCATATTTTACATTCTTGATGTCTGTATGTTTTTGTCTGTACATGTACTTGATAATATATTGTTGTTCTCTGCTTCCCTCATTTCTTTCATAAATTCTTTCATTCACACACAATCAAAACAAGAATCAGACATTTGGATGGATTGCTAACCAACACCATCAGAACACATGGATCATATTTTACTTTGATTACAATGTCTATAAATATATCAGGGGAGAAATCAATTAAAACTCAAATTACAGTTTATTGTTAGATTCTATTGTTAATGTCACACATTGTGCATTGGAATAAATTATAAATAAGTAGAAAAACTATAAATAATTCCAAAATTCTAATTTATTTGGACTAAAATAAATGCGTCTCCCAAAGGGATTTTTATAAAAGTATTTTGACACTGTAAAAATCTAATTTAAAGGATAATTTTGAGTCTGGCATCATTAAATTGCAGGTTTGGGAGCCAGACTAACTTTCAGGCATATTGTCTTTCCCAAAATGCTAATTGAATGTTTTTAGTGGCTTCGGCTGTGGCCTGATTTGAACTCTTGCAAAAACAATGTTTTCAGACCTACTTAACACATAAATTAGAACTGTCTTAAATACAGTTCTAAAGAATTATGGCTTGCTGTCGGAAACAAGTGCATTTGACAGGAAATGGTTGGGGGCTCCTGAAAAGGTCAAGACTTCCTGCCCACAGCTAGACTCCTCCCCAACATATGTGCACTATACTGAAATGTACATTGCGTTCTGTCTTAAATATGTGGGTCATGTTGTTCCTGGTTTGTACTTTAGTGAAGCCTTATGTGCAGTCTTGCAATACATTAGTCTTAATATTTGCTGTATTTCCATAAGTGAATAATTGGGAATAATTTGTATTATATTTAAGTTAATTTTATTGTGTTTCCAGGATATAGAGATGATTGGTATTTATATTCACTCTAAAGCATTTTTGTCAGGATTGTGGAAGACTAAGTCCTAAAACACAGTTTTATGAAACACCTGTTTGTCCTGTGTACCTGTTTTTAGCAGATAACATTTTTAAATGAGTGCTTCAAATAAAAGAAAAGATATTAAAATAATTCTTGTAATGTAATGCATTTTGACCTGATAATTTCTAAATATTTAAGAAGATTTTACCTAGTGCACCATCCAGTATAATATATAATATGAAGTATATAATATATACAAAACAATATATTACTTGAAGTAAATTTCAGAACCACATACCATACCGCAGATACATAGTGTTCACAAAAATACTATGAACAAAGCTACATCTAAACCAAAGGGGACTTTCATTGCTGTTCTGAGGGTCATGAAGAGCGCAGAGGTGTGGGTCAGGGATTTGTACTCAGGACTAATAAAGGCCTTGATTCCCTCCTCACGGATCTCCAGCCAATCACTCCACCCCCTCTCCGCCCTCCCTCCAACCAGTGTGCTGTTGCCGAGCAACGTGTGGTCGAGTGTTGGCGAGCATGACTGTTTGTTCCCGCCGAGCTGTGCTCAGAAAAAGGGAAGACACAAATTGGTAAACGGCAGCCGCAGACCCAGGAGGCCGTGGATCAATGTCTGTACAAACAAACTCTGGCGCGCCCTCTCTCTCTCTGTTTGTTTCACCCTCTCTCTCACCTTTGTCTCATCAAACTCTACATGGATGATTTTGTTAGCCTGTTTTAATAATTCAGCTCTGGCAAATGAAGTTCAGAATTATTTCTTCCCTGTATAATCTAAAACCAACAAATATTAAACAAAAGATGAACAATGGTGTCCATACATTTGCACTGGGATTGTATGAAGTCTCAATTCACAGATCAAACAGATGCAATTAAAATATGGACTCACTGATTCATAGCTAAATCTTTGAACTTCAATCAGAAATGGTCTTACAAAGAACCAGTTTTATGATTTCATCATAACATCTTGTCTGTTTCCTATCCAGGTTCTTAAATGAGGATAAATTGGTCATATTTCTATTTTGCAAAACAGGATGTGGTTGTGTTATTGTTATTCATGCAATATTGTGTTGTCCTCACAGCTTTATTGTGTATTTTTGTCCATTGGACATGCACGTTACTGAATGTTCAAAACGATTTTACAGTCAAGCTAGACTAAAATGAGAGCACAGGTCTGAAATAGAATATATATAAAACTTGCCACAACCTCAAACTTAAACTAAAACTGGCATCTGGTAACTTTACAGGCTGGACCATGACAAACTAAAATAGAACAGGAATTATGTACTTAGAGTTCAGCCATTCTTCTAGTGGTCAACAAAATATTTGCCCTCAAAGTCTGTTTTGTGTACCTTGTGTTTGTGTGCTCATTTTGCACCTAAAGAGTTAAATCCTCAATCAAAAAAGTGACATTTGTTGTATGTTTAGTAAATTTTAGTCATTTTTTACGTCCCTGAAAGGCACTGGGGGAAAGTGTATTTGAAGGGTTGTTTGAAATGAATGTGAGTAATGAAAGGTCCAGTGTATGTATTGTGATGAATAAGAATAGAGTTTTCATAGAATAAGAATATAGAATTATATATTCTCATATTCTCTATTATATATATATATACACACACATTAATATAAATAGCCTATACATTACATTCAAATCAAAGCCATATACCACCAGAGGTCATAAGACCATATGTATTACAGTATGTAACCACAAGTAACGAGTTATTTAATGCATAATCCATAGTGGCACATTAACATGAAAGTGAGGTCACAAGTGTGTGTTCATCAACATTTTACCAACATTAATCAGCAAATACTTTAAACACAGCTCATCCAATCAGAGCTGAGAACTAACCTTTATATTTAAAAAAAAATACATGATGTATAAAATCATGAAAATGTTTTTGACAAACATGCAACAATACCAGATGGTTTTGCACAAACATTATATTTATATCTAACTCCCCCACCCCCACTGTTATCAATCTGTCTCTATTAAAAGTTATTTTTCTTTCTGTCCATTAGTCAACTCTCTGTGTCTGACCTCTTCAATTTACGATAACATGTTGTGATCCTGCGCATTAGACCAAACTGGATCCCATATGCGCCGTATCAGTGCCTGAGTGCTTCCATGTGTGAAGACCTGGGCCAGAACCAGAGTTCTAGATAAACACAGAAAGTTAGAGTACAAGAGAATGAGCACCATGCTTGTCTCGCTGTCTGGATCTGTTGATAGAGGCAGACACACGGCAACAGTCAGAGCTCCAAACATCTGTGGAACGCTGAAGGCCGGAGGCTGTGGATGTTTCTCGGAGCAATATGACATGCCATAAATTGCAACTTCCTAGGAATTCTTATTATACTGGAATTTTACTGGCAGATAAAAGGTGATGAAATGTGTCTTTATTTAACCACATCAATGTCTTATCTGTCGATTCAAAATTACATTGGAACACTATTCACCTGTAAAGAATAACCATTATAAAATAGCATATGGTGTTTTGTAAAAAGATTAATAAACAAACTAGAGCAAAAATGCTGTTGCAAAATGTTAATTGTTATTGACACATTAACAAGCAACAAAAAAGCAAAATAAATCTGTCTTTAGAAGTGAGAAATTAATATAGAAGGTAATGTAGTGAAGTTAGAAGAAATATAGAACATAGAAGTTATGGATGTAGTATTTAAAAACTGTACAGCAATTATTTCACTATATAACCCTGGGCAAATATTTTACATACATTAATAAATCAGATTACATTCAAAGATAACTTGTGTGACCACAGAATGCCTCGAATGACCAATCAGAATCAAGTATTCCAGAGAGCCACTGAGGAGTTAGTCAACCCGAATTAACCTGTGAAAAAGTTAAATGATTCAGATTAATAAGTAATGTGAAGTTACTGAGTGTAAAATTTCTTACCCGGTCCAATCAGATATGCTTGATTATGATAAAGGAGTAATGAATTGAAAATGCTATTTAAATAATAATGTAAAAACTGCCTCAGCTGAGTTTTACAATATTTTCTCTGTAAAAGAAATATGGAGGATATGTTAGCTGAGTCATCTTCTGGTCTTAGCCCTGATTTTGACACATAAGTGGAGTTGGTTACCCCATATAACCTCACTTCATCTTTCCCTGCTGTCACTTCAAGCTTAATAAATTCTCAGGATGTCTGCGTGTAAGTTATGAGCAAAAGAAACACAGAAACAGAGAACTGGCAGGTGGGGAGGGCGTGCAGACTGGACCCAGAATCCAGCCAGAACCCAGCTGACATTTTGATAATGAAGTCTTCTCATCAGTCAAAGACACAGAACATTGGAGATGAAGCCCACGTACACACACACACACACACACACAAACAAACTATCAAAGAGGGAGGTGCCACCTCCATATGTACAAAAGGTACCTAAAGGAAGGACAGAAGAGGGTCAGAAAACTGGTCTGGTGTCATGTTGAGTTCTGCTGAAGATGAGTCAGCAGATGTGTTGATCATTGGAGGTGTTTTATCTTAAGAAGATGCAGCTTCAAAATCAGAACCAATCTGAGGAATTGAAAGTCAAGCGTGCAATCATTGTTCAATAAAATCTGTTTATTTGAGCAACTCCAACTGGGCCCTAAACAGCCTCGGCAGAACCAGTGGTGTGTCTGGTGAAGCTCTCTGATTAGACAATATAAGGGCTTTTTACACAAATCCTAATAGTTCCTGACACACATCTGTCTGACAGCTACCCCTGGTCTCCCCTTTAGTGTTTTGTCAGATGTTTCCTGTGATGTCAGCAGGAAAACACTTCAGCAGTGTTGATTGAACAATTTGCATTAATTATTTACATTTAACAGAAAAAAAGTTAGAAATTAGATTGAAATATAATTAGTTATAACAGGTTCCTTAAGAAAATATTCCTTTCTGATCACATTTACTTTGACCTGTATAAGGGGTTTGTTTTTGAGACACCAGTATACACAAAGGTGACCTGGTGTTCCAGTTTACAAACATCCCTGTCCTTGTGTCTTCTTTTCTTTCCTCAGGCGTTTCCATAGAAACAAGCGGGGTAAGCCTAGGTGTGTGATGACAGCAGGTAGGAAAGCTTTGCCACCTTAGTGAATATTTAAATCCCATTCAGTCACTTATTTCCGATCTGATTTCCTAAAGTTTCAGTAACAGGCACAAGGACAGTTTTTTTTATCAGAAAATTCATTATACTGGAGGATTAATGAACCTGTGCAAGCATAACCAGGAAGTTATGCTTGCACTGCACACATCTCACCTGACAGGTAAAGAACTCAGTTTGTGTCGTCTGTATTTCTCATATAATGACAGACATGGACATGTGAGTTCAATGCTCAATGACATTTTCTGCAGCAGCTAAAATCTCCAGTTCAAGCTGCTCAGAACAAACACTGTCACTCAAAATAATTGAACACGCCTCTTTAAATGACCTCAACTTGGAGTTTGTTGTCATTTTTCTGAGAATGCTCCTCACATACCCCAAACGCTCAGAACTTTACCGTTACACAACCGACATTTTCAACCGCCTCTTTCATCAGGTAAAAGAGTGTATGACCTTTACTTACTGTTGTTGGCTATCTACGGATGGGGTTGTTCACTGAGCTCCCTATTATACACACAAACATGCTTTAGGAACAAATTAGATGACAGAAACATAGCTGCAAAGCACACAGCACACAGAATAACATCTCTGTACCTTAGCATCTACTGTACCATAAA
>JAZGTK010011251.1:0-15759 GCA_036877625.1 Ambastaia sidthimunki | reverse complement strand
TCTAAATGGAAAGACAAGGTTGTAGCCTAGCACAAGTTTAGAGGTCTGCTGAAGACTTCTAGCTCAGCATCCTTATCCTAATGAAAGTCCTTGAAGGACTGAGAAGATGGGACTTTAGACAACCTGAAAGACGAGGGACAAGAGCCTTGTGTTATTGGACACTGGTCTTGTGGGGATGAGCAGCGTGAGGATAAACTGTAAGGATGTCACATCCTGAAGAGGTGTGTAATCCAATCGGAGGTTGTTTTCCAACATGCTGTTTTGCATATAGAAATAGATTTTCATAATGTTAATATAAAATAAAGCTATCATAATATAATGGACATTAATGTTCAGGAAATAAGAAATGAAACTCTTAGTTACCAAACATAGATACATGTGAACTTGATTAACTGAGTAAAAAACTGATTAACTGAGTAAAATTTCACATGTAACATGAGGAAAATTTTGATACGTCTTTATACATTTCCATTATGCATTCTCAAGTAAATATATACACAAGTAAAAATGATTTCTTTGTCTGTCTCAAAGTGAATAAAATGAGAGTGAATCTCTCTACATTCCTTTGGGTTGTAAAACAGTCTTATCAAGATGCTCTGCTATGTGTTGCTATGGTCACCGGAGGTCTGGTTCTGCCTCTGGGTGTTAATAGCAGTTTGGGGGTAGTTCTACAGACACCCCAGAGAATAGTTAGTTTGTTGGGTGAGGATGATATGCAGTTATATTATTAAAATAAAACTAGTCATTGTGTGTCTTATTGTGTGTCTGATCTTTCTCAGTCACTACACTAGCAATAAGAAGTCTATCTTTTAATTATCAAATGTAATTGGTTTTCTTGCATCGTGTAAAAAAATTTTTTTTTTTTTGTTGAAGTAACCAAGTCCGTAGTCAGTAAAAATAGTATTAAGCAACAATATACTTGCACTATATTTCACAATCCAATTAAATTCCAGTAAACAAAATCCTGCCCTACTTTATTTCCCACTCAATATTATATTTCTCTCCAAACCGCAGTAAACATCACACCACAGAAGCTAAATGCGTTGTGAGTGTTGGGTTGTCGCGTTTAAAGGTCAGTTTCATACGTCTCCCCCGGTGCTGTTATGAGTTTGATTAGTGTGTGAGGGTCATAATCAATCAGCGTTTATCAAAGCCCAAACTAGTCCCTTCTCATCACTTGATTAATCAGTCCCACTGTTACGCGTCTAGTGTCTCACCCTTCAATCACAGAAAACCCAAATGACCACAATCACCTCGCTGATGTTCATGAGTCAGTGGCCGCATATAAATGGAGAGGCATCTGACTTTTTTAGTGTTTATATAATCGCCCTTTCGCTTTTTTGTGTTGTAACCGGGGCTATGTGGGCATCGGTATCTGAGCACGTCTCACCACAAATGTCAACCCGCGAGTGGTGAACCCACCTGCCAATCACGTTTGAGCTTGAGACTTTAGCTGTCTCCCCAAAGGCAGCTCGGAAGATCATGATGAATGGGAAGGAAGTTAATTGAAATCCGGAAATATAAAAAGGCAATTGTGGAGCCAGTCTGTTTTGCTTAATTATACTTCAGTCAAAATAAGTAATTATCTTTTGCTTTAGTTTTAGACCAGTCTTTTCAAAGAATGTAGTATTTAAAGATGCAAAGACGAAATGATCTGATTGGTGGGTCGTTTTCAGTGACTTTTGTAACTCTTTAAAGAGTTATAGAGGTCAGAAAAATGTTAACTTTATTGTAAGATTATGTTATGTTCTTTAGAAGATTGTTCTTTTTTTGAGTATTCAGAATAGGTATCAGTATATTTGTACCTGGCCACAACATGTAAATCTCTCAATTAGGCAGTTAATTAATATCTCACAATACTGGGTTCTCAAAGGCATCCCAGCTTTGATGGTTCAGACCATTGATGATACCGCTAATAATGTTACTAGTTCTGAAGGACTTTCTCCCACTTAACAACTTTATACTTAAATACTGCATTGCTGTAAATGGCTCCCCAGGGGCCCATTATGCTCACTCTAGTTGAGAGCTACTGCAACCGCTGCTGTCTGAATGATTCAGTGTGTCAGGTTGGTTGAAGTTAATTCAATCAGGTCACAGATTCAGCTGAGGCTCAAAAATGACTCATTCAGGTTTTTGTGAACCTTGGTTTATCTGATGATTGAGTGTTTTTCTGACAGACATAATTAACAAATAAATAAACACTCATAGATGTTTCAGATATTGACTAGTGTTTATTTCCTAATTATACCCCCCAGTTAGTGCACACTAACTTAGAGCAGTTAGTGTGCAGGGATTTTGTAGCCTCAACTTTGAAATACTCTTATCTGCTCCAAATTAAAGTTGTTTTAAACTTTTTGAACTTTTTAACTCAGTTCAAATAATTTCAAAATAAATTTAAATATCATTTTTTGTTTATCAAACCCTGACCATCTGTTAAGACATGAATTTCTGGTCTTTTCAAACACATACAGTAGAAGAAAGGCGTGTGTGGATGATATACACCATATCACATTTCAACCTGCTCATTCACATTAGTTTTTCCTAATCATTAACATGAGGCAAATCATTAACCAGAAAAGAAATATTGAAGTTTTGCGGTCTCTACTTTAAATAAAGAGTTTCTGCTAAACAAACTTCTTACAGAATTTTCAGCAGGTATTCAAACAGCACTTCAAAACTGCTAAAGTAATACTTTTCATTATGGTATTGCTGGAGTTGTTATTGGATGAAAAAATGCTTCGCCAGCACAAGCTTATATTAAATATTGATAAAAGATGCATGCCTGAAAAGCTTTAATCCAACCAGCCCTGTGCATTCATCGCTCTGTGATTAAGATATGAATGTGCATTCTTGTGAAAGAGAGATGTATGGTTATCGACAGCTGGAGCTGCAGTTAGAGAGGAACAGTAGCATCTGTAGTTTGTTATGCATGTCATGTTGTGGGAAATCCAGTGTTATCAGCTGGTGGCTTTAGATGTGATATAAGACACAGAGAATATTGTTGCATTTTGACTTTTTGAGTGGCAATTAACAGAATTAAGAGGAATAATGTTTTTAATATAATGTAAAAATAACAGATCACAGTCTTTGGAGATAAACAGGAATGTTGTGACAAATGGCACTTCTGATGTTTTACATCTTATTGCAGCATGTCAATTATCTGATGAGTGTTTTGATCAGAGTTTGAATGATCCTTTCAATCAGCAAGCAAACATAAAGAAACAGGTTTGTTTTTGTTTGGGGATCTGGCAACCCAGACTTAAATTATTTCTTGTTCCGAGATGAGAAAAAATGCAGTGGGTGGTCACCATGCATAATATACTGTGAAATACATATATATTGTGCATAGTGGCCACCTGTTGCATTTTAATAATTCATTCCTTGCTTGTCATTGAAATCTCACTGTGTTGTTAGTTTTTCCCTCATAGTGCCAATAAGCTTCAAGCTTATTGTGTTCGGTTGTCAATGTCTCTTATTTGGCTAATTCAATGTAAAATAACTTTTATCTCATTATGTATTTGTCCTTAACTAACCAAACCTGCAAGTTACTACAACTTGGATTACAACTTAAAGAAAATAAAATTGCAAGTTTGGCTAGTTTAGTGGGATTGTAAATAAGTTTTCTAAGTAATAAAAAAGAAAAGTAATTTTAAGCTTTTTAAATTTTTAGCCTAGCTGAAAATATTATTAAGAGCAATATCTCTGACAACTTTTGCAAAACTTGTAAAATCTAGCAATTTTATTTTCCAGTATTGTACCATCTCATAGAAAAAAACCCTTACATCTGATTATGTTTTCTTCTGATACAGTATTATAAATTTACTTAAAGTAGATTTTTATACTAAGAAAGTAATCTTACATGTTTCTCCTTGAGTTTAAAACCAGATCTTAATGATGTTGTGAATTATTATTGTAAATTGCATATTCAGTTTTCCTATTCCAACATTGTTTGTGTCTATTTCTTTTTTCTAAGGAATCTTTGAAAGAAACATCTCAGATGAGGTTGATGCTTTAATGAGACATAATGGGACCTCCATAAACTCCACTGAGTTAAAAATGAGCAGCATTTGAGCAACTGCATTTTTCTTTGGGAACCGCAGTATCTTTCAGTGAAGTGATAACAGCTTTTGTTGTTTTGTTTAGTTTTGGCCTTTCCTTTGGTGACTAATTTCCATTCCTTTAGGTGACATTAGTGACTGCGTTTGTGACATTTTTATCCCGGCTGTAGAAACGGCTCTAGAAATCACTTTGATATATGCAGCAATGCAGCACTGATTCCCATTGTGCGGAGGCAAGACCTCTGGATAGTTCCCCTCAGTGCTTGTGTCACCATCCTCCGAGATAAATGTTTATGGAGATAAAGGTATTTCACACATTTAAAGTGTCTATTTGACTTGAACAGCAAATGAGGTGAAGTTGAGGCGGTCTTCTGCAGGCCACTGCAGTGGGAGATGTAGAGCTGGATTTACTGCATCTGTTCTGATGAAGCTTTGAAAATACACTGAGAGTGGCAGCTCACCTTTATTGTACTTTTAGCAAACAAAGGCTGATGTAACTCTTTCTCTGGGATGTTACTGGTGTTTAAGTAAATCTTATTATCTTCTCTCTTATTTTTATTTATTTTTTCTTTTACTGTTTTAGCCTTGTAATTTCACTGAGCTCTCAGTCATTTTTGTTTTATATTGGACTTTATTTTTGTTTGTCTCAAGGCCATTTCTCATTATTTTTTAACGGGTTTGTGTTGTGTGTGTGTGTGTGTGTGTGTCAGGCCTTGTCTACATAGTAGACTACATAATAGTACACAAGGGGCTCAGCCATGTGTTACCCCCAAAATGTCAAACTAAACATACAAAATACTTGATTAATATCTGAATTCAAATATAAAAATCCAAATAGGTTTTTGTGAGGATATTGGGATTATAAGAGAAGGTTTGGTTTACGGGGAGGATTATGGGATAGAAAATATAATTAACTCATGATAAAAATAATAGAAGTCATTGGTAAGTCAACAAACGTGTGTGTGTGAGGTGCATGTAAAATGAGTGTAAAATCTCAGAACTGCTATTTGTGAAGTTTTAACAGTATAGTTAAGCACTTTTCATAACTGATGATTAAAACTAATTAATTAGTGTTAGTGTAGTACATTATCTGTCAAGTAGTGAGACTGACATGTTTATACCCTATAAATAACCCTTATATATTTCTTGGCATGTTGTGCACATTGTGTGTGGGTTTAAATCCGGCACATGTCATTTTCCTTCCCCTATTATTGTGTCATCCTTGTATTACTCATAAATGTTAAAAAAAACTCTTTAAAATAATTAAATAAATTTATTTGTACAATAGCCCTTGTATGTAAAAAATTGTTTTAAAAATCATCTGTTCAAAATTTATCTTCTGTAACAATCTGTTTCGCTCACAATGAGAGCACACACACACACACACACACACACACACATATGGCATTACCTCGGGCGTATTGTTAAACCACTGTTGCATCTGTCACAGTTTATTCTCAGCATCACAATAAGCAAAACACTGTCATTGCTTTACTTTATAATGGAGAAGACAGATGTTATTGCTTTAGTGAATGCATTTTAAGAGAGGAACATTCACTTCCTCTGTCGTCGCTGTGCAGATGCAATTGCGTGTCCCAAAATTGTTAGCAAGACAATTGAGAAGCAATTTGCGAGAGGACTTATTAGCTCAATAGAGCTGAAGAGGCCATCTTGAAGCGTGTGAGACAAACACAAGAGCCTTAATGTGTGGTTTCCGAATACTTTCCAGCAAACCGAATTAAAATACAAAGAAGGACTGACATCGGTTGTTCATCTGTGAGGATAATTAGAAAGACATAAAGGAGAAACTTCAAAAAATGATACTGAGGAAAGAACAGAGAAAAATATGTATGCGCACATCAACTCTATAATCAGTGAGGACCTAATGATCAGCCAGCAGTCCTCGTGACACTCTTCAAGGGTAGATCTGAATCAAACAGAGCCAATGTGACTTTTGCGTATGTGTTTGTGTCTGCGAGATCTTTCCTCTGTCTATATGACAGTAAGACGGCTCATTCAAAGACAAAGCACGCAAAGTCAGTGCAAAGCCTTATAGACTGCATCCAGTTCCACTCTCAGATTAAATAAACACCGACAGCATTTTCACCGCCTTCAATTTTAAGTGCTTTGTAAACAACACTTCTAATAAACTCGGCAACAAATGAACTCATTTTGTTTACCTTACACAAAGAAAAATGAGATGCTATAGCTTCCCGCTAGAAACAAGGTGTTGTTTTGTATCAACATGTCTGATGTCAAAATGCAGTAGGCTGCAAAAGACTACAAAAGTAGTAACATTTTTACATTCATACTGTCTTGCCTAGTTCTCTATCCTGGTTCACACAAAATTGCAACGTTCTGACCATAATCAACATAATCAAATCAGAACCAGAGTCAAGTTCATTTGGCATCACTGATAGAGAGAGATGGAGATGAAAGTTTGTCCATTCTCCACTATTTCAACAGCAGCAGTAAGCAGGACTGGATACAGATGCGTTCACACTAGTTAACTGTGATCTAACTGTGAAAACATTACAGACTTTTTAATAAAAAGACAAATGCAAAATAAATTGTCATGTAAAGTGTCATGATCTTTACAAATTTCTAACATTTTGATTTTATTGAGGTTAAAAACTTGCCATATTTTCTGGTTATATGACATCAGTAACTATGAAGACATAACATTTATTATTATAACCCATATGTAATTCTACAGCTCATAGGCAGCAGATATTTACTGTCTACAGAAGCCATACAATAACTCTGTGAGAAATGTTAAGTCATATTAATCAAGACTCTTGTTGACTGCATGTAATGACACATTTCCATGTTTAAATTACATTCTGTAAAATATCTCTCACATTGACTCTCTCTCTCTCTCACATTGACTCTCTCTCTCTCTCTCTCACACACACACACACACACACACACACTGTTGATTGAGAGGTATGGGGGTGTTGACTGGCATGCTTTTTAAGCACCCCCTGATTATTTGTGAGCTTTGTATGCACACACACCTACATGAACTGGGTTTCTACATTACAGTTAATCACAGCGTTAAGAGTTTGCCTGTAACAACAAATCGCTCTTTTCATAACTGATGGACTGGTTTTGTTGCAAAGGATGTTGAATGGTCTTACATTCACTGTTCCAATTACAATGGAGATTTATTTGTGTAATTTGGCTAAACAATACCGTTTAAGCAATAAACAAATACTGTTTGAACACATTTACAGAATTTGTACAGTATACAGTAACAACTTTGGCACTATAGTGTTCCTATACTTTATTTACATCATTATAGCCCGCCCAGGAGCCATTTTCCCCAAGCTGCAGTAATTGACCCTTTATATTTACATACGTTTTTATCAAAACAAGCTTCTTTTAGCCTGTTTTTTTATCGTCTCATAAATTGTGTTGCTCCATCAATAGTTAATAAAGAAAGAAAGATTTTTGTCATTCATCATTTGCATTGGGACGAGAAAAACAACATTTTTCCTAAGGTAAGTCTTTAGCCCTGTTCTGCCATAATACATTATGCCACACTGCCAGTTCCAGATCTGCACATTTGCACACCCTATACAAAATAACACACTTATATAAACACACAAACAGTTCCAAATTGTAGATTGTTCAGCCAATAAAAAGGCTTTGAGGCTCTTTCCGCCTGTCAGTTATTTTTCATGTCCACAGGGAAGTCCATATATGGGAAGCAGGAAGTTGATGGTGTGCTAGTTTAAGAGAATCATTCAAGTTTAAAGTCAAATTAAGCAGTTTGTTAAGTACGTTTGTCTTGCTAGTTTGCTAGTGTTTTGATTGTTTTGTTTTTGACACGGAGATGACATTTGTATATTAAGACAATCTTAACACTACAACCATATTTGGGCAAGGAGTAGGTGGGATTTTTAAATGAGGGGTGTGTCTAATTAGGTAACTAAGTCTGGCATAAGTTTCAGAATGGCTGCACCTTTCAACTTTGATCTAAACACTTTCTCAGAACTGTGGGCTGCACAGCTGAACTGGTCACCATTTGCCACTTGAATTTGTCTTGTCTTCATTGCAGCACTGCTGTAACCACAAGCTCGTGCAGGTAAACAAGTTGATCATTATCAACTGCAATCTGTTTTCTTTCCTCCTCATTTCCTTTAACACATTCAAATACAAACATATACACACAGCAATAAATGCAGCTTGTATTAAAGTGGCAGCTCTTGACACTCAACTGTCAATGTGCCCCAGCAGTGTGCGTGTGTCAGAAAGCAAGAAATAGAGACAGTATCAATGTAAGAGACATGATGACATGACTGCTAGCTGCTTAGCTTAACACTGTAAAGAAGGTGATACATACATATGCACACACATAAAGACTTGTACAAACTCTCAGCTAGAGCATGAGCAAATATGCATGAATTTTCTGTCAACTGCCTGTCTTTGCACTTTTTCTCTCACTAAATCTTTCCCCTCTATCTCAACTTACATTTAAACCTTTTACTAGTGTGACAGTAGGTCAGTTCTAAGGCAGCTGAAATACACCATACTGTATAGATGAGTGTGTGAGTGACATGTTTTTGTCAGTTATGGTTACCCATAACCGAAATGTGACCCATCCCTAGTGAGGAGTGAACACACACTGCAAGTCGTGAACACAAACACACACCCGGAGCAGTGGGCAGTTATCCCTGCAGCACCCAGGAAGCAACCGGGGATTAGGTGCCTTGCTCAAGGGCACTTCAGTTGCTACCCGCCGGTGCTGGAATTGAACCAGCAACCTACTGATTACAAGCCCGATTCACTAACCAGTAGACCACAACTGCCCCCGGTAACTGTTAAATAACATAGATATAAAGTAGAGTGTAATAAAATAATACAGCTCATTTTCCACAGAAGAATGTAATGTAATAATTTAATGCATTGGTTTTGTCTGTATAGGAGTAAATTGGTTTGGAGTTGTTTGCACAAAATGATTCTTTAGAGATTGTAATCATTTATAATTCATGCAAAGTATGTTAAAAGACCTTTGTGGCATATAAAACATGTTATTATGTTACTATCAACCATTCATGGTCTGCATTTTTTTAGTCATCCAGTCAGTCTGGATTTATATATATTCAAAAGTGTTGAAACAAGTGTCTATAAGTAATAATTCTAAAAACAGTCTATAAGCACATATGAATAAAGGAGCGACCAGGGTTAGTTGTCACACATGGAAGTTGTCACATGGGATACTGTGTCCATATATGTACAAATATATGTATGTATATAGTAACCTAACAGTTGACTCAAGGTGTTGTCCACATTAAAATATTCACTGACGTAAATAATGTGAGATCCTTGGTTTTTCCCAAATACTTCAGCACAATGTATGCAGTGCATTATCTTCAGTGTTACTCTTTTTCATTGGGCCTGTTTATTTGATCAGACACACACTTAGATTTGTAAGGGCTGGACATACGATTGTTATTTATTGCCAGACCACTGATGAAGTTTTCTGATGAAATGTGATGAAAACCTTGCAATTTTAAAATCTCTCATTTGTGAGCTCTTGAAAGTTTTTATTTTCATGCTGTAAATATAGTGCTGACGTTTGGCGGCCACCAGCACAGAGAATGAAACACGTGCCTCTTCTGTTTGTTCTCAGCAGCGTGTGGATGTGTACGTTCCTCCAGCTGTGATTTATTGTTAGCGCTTCGCTGTATTGCCGAGGACAGATGAAAGAACCTGGTGTGTGTTTCCCTTGGCCTGCATTGTTCATGAAAGTAGATTCAGTTTTCATGTGCTCTTGTGACGCCTCAAGCTAATTTCTGTGAGGGGAGAAAAACATTGAGCTCAGTTCTCAAAGAAAAACCCCCTTCAGCTAGTCATATTCTCTCTCTGTCTGTTTCTCTTTCAAATATGTGCCCTGTTCTCTGTAAGACTTCTCCTAGTCCACCTGACTTACTTGTATCTGTGAATATCTGACTGCTGGCCTTCTCTCTTTCATAATTCAGATTTGGTCCCCCAGACCTTTTCTTTGTCATTCTGCCTGTTTGTCGACTCTATTAACTTGCTTTCTGCTGTTTAAAAAAAGACAACAGAACAGAGAGCAAAACATAAGGGTGTGATAAAAAGTGTTAAAACTGCACAAAGAAAAATTTGCATTGCAAATCATTTTTTAACAATTACTATATTTTGTAATTAAAAACAGACCTGAGATGCTTTATTGCATTTTTATTTTTTAGTTTGATTGGGTAATAAAAAAACAAAAGTAACTCCATATAAAAATGGCAAAAAGCCCACAAATCAAACTGAGTTGACATAGCACTTTAGTGACAAAAGTGCGACATTCTATACTCAGTCTTAAATGATGTATAGAAGCTGGTGGCTTAGTTGTATAAAAAGGAAAAAAATCAGTTACAGCCTCTAAAAATACAAGCTTTCTCTTATACATTCAGATACAATTTAACACTATTTGATTTGGGATGAATTTTTCAACATTGTCATGGCCATATTGCACACACCATTTGTCAACTTCTTAATTTTTTAAAGGTTTGAAATGTTTGCCAACCATTTCTCTACATTCTATGTTTTTCCCAGTTTTTATGACCTCTGAGAAGTGAAGCTATATTTTTTTCATTTGTTCTAGTTCAGGTTATTTGTCTTTGTCTGTACAGAACATGGAAACGGGCATAAGTAAGATTTATAGGAACAGATAGCAGCAAACTTTTTTAAGATCAGCAATATGTTCAGATTGAATTGGGTTATCAAAACATTTTATACAGTCAGACCTGAGTCTGACCCTGATCCTAAAGACATACATCTCTGTATGTGTGAATTAGTTTCTTTAGTTCTTAAGCAGTGGCCCACGAAAGTATTTGTGAGATGCCACACTTAAATTTTGAATTACATACATTTTTATGAGGTAATTTTAGAAAAGTCAGTTTCCCTGAATTGTACCCAAATGTAGCAACAGGTGCAGTTCCTTACATTAACATTAAGTTTGACAGCCAACGTTTCAAGATTTTTTTTTACACTTCATTTAAACCCTATCAAAACTATTATTATAATGTTTTGCTTGAAAAGTGTGCTTTTGTTATCTTTCTTTAAAGGTCAAATATGTAATTTCTGCACCACTAGTCTCAACATAGTTGCAAAATTAATTATTGTTTTCATACAGTTTCCTGAGTGCTGCCCTCATCTGCTATTATTCAGTCAAACATAAAGCCACGCCCCCAAATCACACCATTGGTTGAGTCAGTGTTGCTGTGTTGGGCTGGAAAGCACCACAGACAAGTGTTTACACTTTAAGGGTAAACAGCCAACAAATCATTCACTTACGAATGAATGAATGAAGGCAACCTCTGCATATTAAACTGGGATAGGAGAAAATATTTTAACATCAATAACATTACACATCACCTTGTAGTGATGTGTAGTCAGTGCCAGTTGCTTTCATATTTAGTTAGCAAATTTTATTCTATGACATATTTTAAGTGTTTTTACTTTAAGTACATTTAGGGGTCTCAGTACATGACTGTATACTTGTATACTATATATATGTTATTTGATCATGTATACAGGAAAGAACTGGGACAGACAAGAAATATAAACCATAACATTAAATCTTACACACATCTTCTAGAAGGGTCACACACAAACACTGCTTAACCAAGCAAGACACGCATCACCTCATATGCTCCCTTAGAAGTCTATAACAAAATAAATGTCCTTGAAAGTTTTCTTAGACCCCTGGATTGCGATTTATGGGAGGAACTTAGTGTGCATGATGTGGACTGTGCCCTTCGCAATGGATCATTTCATAGCAATCTTTCACAAATGGAACAGTTGCATCTCTTTGCCTGTGCTATAGTATTGACTGAAATAAAATTGTTTTATTATATTAAGTA
The DNA here is from genome assembly GCA_036877625.1 of Ambastaia sidthimunki. Classification (NCBI taxonomy): domain Eukaryota; kingdom Metazoa; phylum Chordata; class Actinopteri; order Cypriniformes; family Botiidae; genus Ambastaia; species Ambastaia sidthimunki. Next base: position 3,818 of record JAZGTK010011251.1, on the reverse strand, counting down.
AATAGCTGGCATCAGTTGTGGTTATGTTTGTTCAGCTCACCTGAAAGAAGCAAATCAGTTGAAAGGTAGTTCCAGGATTTTCATGTCTGTCACTGATTTGCCTTGCATACCTTTTGAAATCTGTAACAGATGAGTTTTTCTTGTTCTTCCTTAAGCTATAAGCTCTTTTTCTTTCAGTCAGACATAGTTACTTTGTTTTATGAAGTTTTATATCTTATTTTTGCTCAGATGAGGTGTCAGCGCCCGTTACCGAGACAGATAATGAGACTGATGCAGAGGGGGATTATGGGATATGCCGCCTGACTCGAGAATTTCACAAAATAGTAAAAAAAAGTCTCTCTATTCTTATTAGACACAACATCTCAACCTTTGCTTTCCCTCTGGTCTTGTCTCTTATACCTTTGGTTTCTGTGTGTCGACTGATCTGTGACTGACCTGTTTCCAGAAGAAGATTCATGAAAACAATGGGATCATTGTTTGAGGTCCTGCATGCATGAAACTGGCATTGTGAAGCCAGTTTACATCCAGACTTCCTGTATCTAACCAGCTTGTGACCACTCTTGAGTTCTTGAGGCTGCTGTCTCTGTAGTGGATGTCAGTTTTGAACATTTTAAGTGTATAAAGAACTTTTAAGATGTTTTCTTTCTTAATGGTAAATGCCTATAGTAGCACCAGTAACTTACACCTTTGTCTTTTTTTAAAAACAAACTTCAAATACCCTGTTAAAAAGTTAAAGTTAAAAAGTTAAAGTTATGTTTTGGTATGTTTTTTCCTGATTATCCCTATTTTTCCAGCATGACTTGAGAACGTTCCAAAGAACATCTTGTGTGCTTCAACAAAGAAATTAGATTTTGGTGCTTAACACAGGCTATGTTGCAGATGTGCTTTAGATTAGTGACCTAAATAGTGCAGCATCTTTATTCTGCTTTATTTCATGCCATAACAGTTCCAGTTATTTCCAGGTTAAGTCTCAGAATTCTGGACCCTACTTTAGGTGAAAAACTTTGAAGATGTTTTCCTGAACTACATAGGTTAGAAACAAAAATCTCTGTGTGACTTGCTCTATCTCCTTATTTATCTCATTCTCTTTTAGGATATCTTACTTTCTATCATTGATCATTTGACCCATCTATCATCTTCATGCTCAGTTCTTTTCTTTAATTCATCTCCATCACGTCTTTCTACTGTTCTTCTGTTCTGTACTTATTCTGACTTTATGGCTTTCCTTCAAATGTCTTAATGATCATTTCTCTCTTTTTGAAGAAAATTCCCAGTCTGACAGTGTTTGAGGTTAAACCACAGATTTAGAGACTCCATCTGGAGCTTTCACAAAAGCTCCTTTAAAACACACGCACAAACACGCAGTCGCATTTGATCGCAAGCGTGTATGTGCAAAGGGGCAACGCGAAGGACAGCGTAAACTTCTTCTGTGGTGAGAAACCGCTGCTTTGCGAGTGCCGGGGTGGCGAAACGTGAGCCTGCTCCAACTTGGGATTTTCTTTGTCGTGCTATATCATCTTTCGGAAGGCTGCAATTTCCGCTGCTGTGCATGTTTTTAATCACACAGTCATCTCAGCAGTCTCGCAGATGCTGCGCACATGCAATTTAAGCTCTTAAGAATTATCGGTTTGTGTTTTTTCAGCTTTCTTCTTTTTCTTCTTCTGTGTTTTTGGTCCAATCATTTCACGCACATCTGGAGATAATTCGAGATGAATTTAAGTTGATTGCTCTCAAGGGAAATTGCTTCTGCTATTGTAGCCAAAAGAAAAAAATTATAAATATATAAAGGGCAGCATGTAACATTTCAAGTGTAATTGGTAAAGAAACTTCAGATTTAGTTAATATTCAGTGATCAGAGAGATTCAGGAAGAAGCTTAAAAACAGATTCACAAGTTCTTGAGTTTGGGTTAATTTGAGCTACCAGTGGTGAACAGAAATTGTTGCTGACAGAGATATTATTCAGTGAATGTGTGTATGTAATGCGTGCCTGTGAATGTCCGGCCCAGAGGAAAATATCATTGCTCAGAGGTTTAAGTTTTTGGTTATGTTTTAATTATGTGCTTTTCTTGCCTCAGGTGTTACTCTTAATATTTCTTGGGAGAAATAAAATAATTCCACACAACAAAATTGTTGCTGTAAAATTAATGTGGATAAAATAATCCATATGATTTGCATCAGGACCAAAGTTTAAGCATAAAATGAAAGCTATTGATTGCAGAACGATGTGTGATATTGGTGAGATCTCTTTGGGGCTGGAGGCCAAATAAAGTCCTCATTTGCTCTCTGTTTAATCTCATTGCTGTCCATAGTTGGGCGTACACTATGATTTTGGCTATAATTTGTCTGAGAATCCTACTAGATTCCTATGATCCTAGGCCAAAATCTGAAGTCTTTCGACATGCAAATTTGACACGCTTTTCCTGTGATAAAGAACCAATAAGAGCACAGAACATGCAGGTTGGTATTGGGTTGTAATGGTTGTAAGGAAGTGTCAGGAACATTTTATGAATTACAGTGTTTATCAATACACTGGAGAAGTACCAGCGGTTGGATGTTGGAGAGGATGTATTAGAGGTAAAACGTCTTCCTGGGGTAGTGATAGTTACTTGTAGATGGTAAGAGGAAAGTTCTAGGTGAGCTAGTAATGATAACAGATGATATCTGGCACTGAAAGTGTCCAGATGGAGGACCGTGGAGCCCCAGCTCTTTAAAAGAGCAGAGTGAAGAACAGGGCTGTCAACAAAGCTCAAAGTAGAATTTATTACTCCACCAACCAATGACCTTGAGGAAAGTTTACCAATATTTCTGGTCTGGGGGGTTAAGAGAGAGGGAGCGTGTGCGTATGCTTGTGTTTGTATGTTAGAAGAAAGTAGAATTACGGAGCTGAATGTCTCTCACTAAGTTATTCCTCATTTAAACGTTCACATGAGATGGAGAGAATCAGCTTCCCTCAGCATTTAAAGCGGCTCTCTGAGGTAAATGTAACAACTGCTGTTGTCTCCTTTCTTCTCCTCTTCTTTCTTTTGTTGCAGGCATCATACAAAGTGTCTCCAGCTGGGTTGGAATGGTGCCACTGGCTTAATAACATTCTTTGTTCGTGAACTCACATCCAAGTCCATGAGTTCCACCTATAAGGAGAGTGGAAGACACTCTGTCATTGATACCACAGATAAACGCTGCGTGATGTGACATTGCAAGTGTTAAAAGTTTCTAAAGAAGTCGTATTGTGGAAAACAGGATTTTCTCACTCTTTTGAAATAAAACTACTGTATAGATGTACTTTAACACCAACTGCTTCCCAGACCATTTATAAAAACGTAGCTGCAAAAACGGGTCATTCAGAAATCCTCATGGTAGTTATTAGTCTCAGTCTCAGATGGCATGCCCATGGACCGCCCACAGTCTGTCTAATGCATAAATAACTGGAAAGTGAATGTGGTATTCTCTAAGCTGATTGGCTGGTTTTATGCAGCCTCTGGGAGTAAGTGTACATAGCTTTTTGTTTTGTTTTTTACCAACATGAGAATCAGAATAGGCTGTAATGTAGACCAGACCTTCTGTTGTACGTCATACATCTGGCTGTGTGTGGCTGTCATGGAATTGACATTAAAACTGACAGAATCAGCACATTAACTTGGGGCTATTTTGCATGCAACAACCTGTCCCACCCTAATGAACTACGATTAGGTACAAATCAGTATAATGAGGTTAGTCAATCAAATCAGAGATCATTTAAATATGTAAGTGTTAAAGATACAGTACAAAAACTGTCTATTTTACAATTACAAAATGCCAAAAATGTAAAATAAAGCAACTAA
>JAZGTK010011250.1:0-15761 GCA_036877625.1 Ambastaia sidthimunki | reverse complement strand
TTTATTTTAGAAAGTCCATAAAAACATGTAAGAAAAGCCAGGAATACAAACAAAAGTACCTTTAGTCTTTTAGAAAGGGGGCTTCCAGAGGGTACAAAAAACAGCATAAGCACAGCAGTCAAAATTCCAAAATGAATATCAAAAAGCTATTAATGTTAAAACACCAAAAAATTAGGAATTTTAGGAGTTGGAGATTTATATTTAAAAAGGACCTAAATCTTCTAAAGCAGCCTAAATAATTTAATTTGTAATTTAATATCTTGCACACAAAGTAAAATATTATAAAGAAAACATCAACTCTACCTCATTTTACTTTACAGTGACCAGTCATTGGAATTTATATGGGGCTATGAAGTTTAATGTTCCTGGCTTGCTGATCTCATTAAAAGTGTAAAATGACTCTTATTCATCAGCACTGTTGTGTTTATCCTCCGTGAATGCATATTATCGGAAGTGCAGCCCTCAGATAATGCTCGTCTATAGATTTTCCCATATCTGTGTTTTTGTTTCTCTGACCTATAGATGGCAAGAAAACAGACATTATAATGCTGCCTGTGATGTTCCTGTTGTTGTTTTTGTGATTACTGTCATTATTCATTATTGACAGATGTCATTCTCTCACCTTGTTTTATTCAACATTAGTTATGTTCATAAACAGCCAAATAATCCATTAATAATCTCACTGATAGCCCAGTCTGGACAAAAATAAACAAATAAATCCAAAAGCGCTTGATCCAAATAAATTTACATGTACAACTCCAAGAGACCCTGCAGAACTTATACTATAAACTCTTAGTAGAATAATCACTATGTACATTTTGAAATCTGACTATTCACACTGTCAGATTGATAGTCTTGCGTTCACATGAATAGTGCTGTGACTTGTGCGCATGTTTAATTGTATCACTGTAGCAGCTCAAGATGAGAAACATGCCAATTACAGACCATGTAGTCACGCACGGTCGGGTTCTCTGACACAAGTGATGACGTAGCTATGGTAACGGTGACACTATAAAGCTCTTTATATGTACAAACATTTTGTTGCGAATGTATACGATCTGGAAACAGATATTTTTAATTTAAATATATTGCAGATGGAATCTGCTGTCAAATTCAATGTTTCTGGGTTGATGGAAATCTGGGCATGTAAACATAGCTACTGTGCCATCACCATTTACCAGAGGAAAAGGAGCACAGAGGGCTCACGATGAACATGCAGAGCACAGCAAGCGCACAATACTACTCTTAGGACAAATAGAACAAATGCAGGAAAATAATGGTCACAGGGGAAGTTGTGTTTTTATAGAATAATGAAATTATTGTAGCCCATTTGAAAAAAATATTATGAAAAGATCCTGAGCAATGAGGTAGAGAAAACACTTCAATATTTCTCACAGTGTTTTCAAAGTTGAATTTTTTACTCACTTTTTTACACCACCTTTAATAGACACATTTGCGCTGGATGTTCAATTGTCGTCTGCCATCTGTCTCATTAGTAAAAATACTGAAATAACTTATTATAGCACTCATATACTTCACAGAAAATGTGATAAACCATCTATTTGCCATAAAAACCTTTTATTTCTCTCTCACACACTTGCACAGCTTTTATTTGTTTAATGACTGAGTAAAATTCTTTTTAGCTATGTTAAAACATTGCTAGTCTGGCTTGTTAATGTCCTTACAGCTATTTTAGAACAGTGATTTTCTATAATTCATGTTCTTGTTATTTATGTATGTATGCATTGGTGTATTTATTTATTTATTTGTTTGTTTGTTTTATAAAGTTGCATATTCCTTCCTCTTATTATAAAGTCTTGATGATGCAAAGGTTCAGCTGTATGTCCTCAGTCTCATTTCACTGTTAAAGAGCAAAATATTATGCAAGCTTAGCATGTGTATCAGTGCATAGCAACTACAGCTGGTATTTTACATCACAAAAACATGTTCGGTTTAGTGTTTTAGCATTGCTTTTAGCATAACAAACTCAGCAAAACTCAAGAAATTTTGCAAGCAGCAAACTGTGTTAAAGTACATTTTAACATCTTTTTAGCATCACAACACTAGGGTGCTGATGGTGGTTTCTAGGGAGTTGCTAGGTGGTTTCTAAGGTGTTTTGTGTGGTTGCTCAGTGGTCTCCAGCTAGCCCAAGTGCTTGCTTATCCTAGCAAACAGCACTAATTCTTAGATTCTTAGATAGACAATTGATTTCGGGCTGTTGTAACTACACTTTATATTTCAAGGTAAAATTTTGGGGAAAAGATCAGAGGTCTATTATGATGTATTGCCGAAAGGTCAGACAAGTAATGGAACTCCATAACAACTGTTGGCTTTTGGTATTTCTGCTCCATTAAGCTCTAAGATGGGCCTTGATTGAACTGTTAAATAAGGTGGGCACAATTTTTCTGCAGAACCTGCTGTGAAAGCTCTGGGTAATGGTCTTTTCCAGCACAATGGCTAGGAACGTTGGCCTCATCTCAGGTAGCTCATCTTTCATATCCTGTCAGTCTAAATTTCCCTTTGACATTCTCATGGTCGCTCGAACGATGGTTGTCTTCAGCCATCGCTTGAATCGCCAGACCTCGATTTGGACAGGAATTTAAATAACATTTCACTTTGTATTGAATGTACAACTATTGAATGTTTTGCTTTTGGCATAACAGCTTAGATATTCCTCAATTTGGATAGCAAAGCTTGCATTGTTTCACTGTTGGATTTGGAAACAATGGTTCAGTTAGTACTAATTATAAGCCACAATTTGAAGCAATCAGCTAATTGGAATAAATCCATCAACCTATTATGAAACATTCTAAGTGTTGCAATATGCCAACTATACAGCATTTCTCATGAGGTCTGTGTATCTGGTTCAGACTGCAGTGTGTTTACAGTGTATCAGTCAGTTTTATTTTATAATATATTTACTGCTGGAGTCCTCCATCCATCAGTCACTGTATGTGACATTGCAACACTTTCCCAACAGTAAACTGAAGCCTTTGGCTGTCAGTCATAACATATGCCCATATCTTTGTCCTTCCAGCCATCTGTGTTTGATCGATTCAGTCTTGAGTGTTCACAGAGATACAGAGACCTCATATGTGTGCACACACTCACCTGCATGTGTGCGCAAAGGCTTTCGTTCAGTATCGTACACTGTACTTCAACCATGTGCCATTATAACAGTCATTCAAGTGTCTCAGTGTAACCCACAGGAGAGGAACATATGAATAATTTTTACCGGAGGAAACTGCGTATTAAGTGAGCATGAATTGCTTTTCAAAGTCATTTCATTACGTGCTTCATTAGTCATCAGAAACTAGCAATTGCTATTTTGTTTTGAATTCTGTCAGCAAATTAAAGATGATTATACTTTTATGCTACAGTCTGCATGTACATGCAAAGACACATACAGGAATACATGGTAAAGCATTTTTGTAATGAAATTGTCTTGAGAGAGAGAGAGAGAGAGAGAGAGAGAGAGAGATTTCCTGTCTTTCAGTATATTGGCAGAAGTTGGACATGTGCTAAGTTAAAGTCTTAGCACAATATGCATTTGTTTTCTGGTTTCTATTGAAAACTGAAACTTAGCACAACAGTCAGCTAAGCTAAAACTTTTTACTGATGTTTTCATTATTGAAGTTTTCTCCAGGCCATTGTACTAGCCCAAAAACTGTTTTATTTTATTAGGCTTTTATTTTGAAGTTGCTTTAAGAAGTTTGAATTTTGTCTTGTTTCCTGTTCTAGCTTTCCAGTCTTGTCATTAGTTTATTGTCTTGATTATTTCTGTTATGTTAAGTGTATATACAGTATGTTACTTCTTGACTTTATTTTCTTTATGTCCTACTTTACCCTAATCTTGTCTAGTTACATCATTTCAGTTTTGTTTTGTTTTGTTTTAAATAAACCAATGATTTTTTTTCTCACAAAATGTTTTCTCATCATTTAAACATGATTTAAAACATGAATATAAAATAAGACATGAAAGTTTTGTGTTCAATATACATCAGTCAGTAAATGGATTACAGGCCAACAGTAAATGAGGTTTAAAACACAAACATAAATGAACAAGTCTTTGAAAACAAACAGAGCATTCTGTCCTGTTTAACCTGGGCAATCATGCTATCACATTCTTTGGATATAAGTCAGGCAGAGTCTTAGCCCCAGATGGTTTAGGGTCTTTTTATCTTGTTGTCATATGCAGGAATCACAATGATGAATAAATCAAGTCTTCTATATAAAGTGCAGGCATTCATCTTCCAGCAGAGAATGGGTAATGCACAATACTTAAACTTTAATATTATGCATGAGTCTCCTTATTCCCGACCCCTGCACTGTTCCTGTGGGGCTGGAGAAAATGAATCGGGTGAGTGTGTGTGGTAATGGGGTGAAGGTGAGCCCTCAGGCCTGTGGCTCTGACAACTGCTTCTTGCACCCTTAACTGCTACCTCACATATTGACTCAAACCTTAAAATGTGTATGGAAGAAATTATTTATACGTGAAAAACTTGCCCATGTTGCACAGAAGCTGATTTTTTGCTGTGTATAATTAGAAGTAACCAGTCATGATATGTACAGTAACATACATACACACTACTGTATGTAAACATACTCCTATGAGACAATATGAGAATTTGTCATTTGTGCAGTAGTTATGTTTGGTTTTTCTCAGCTGCTTGAATTGTACTGTTACAGCACAGAAATACCTACATGATTTATATTTCATAGAGTTTCAGGCACACTTATGTGTAGATAATGCTGATGGGGGAAGCTTTGGGACCTGGTCATTTTTTATTGAATTCTTGTTCTTATCTTTAATGAGAATTTCTCAGAATGCATTTTGTTGCCATGGCAAATTTGTGGAATGTTAATGGGTTTAGTGGGGCAACAGACGACAATGGAAAGAGCTCTGAATCCACTTTGTACAGTAAACATATCTGTGGTCTTTGCTTGACATTGCAAAAGCATTTTCATGTTCATACCACGGTACTATATAAAATACAGTTGCCTATAACTGAGACATCATTGATAATTGATTAACATGCTATGAGTGTAGAGGTTCGAATGAGGTAAATGATTTAGTCATGATGAAAAAATCATTTTGCTCACAGACAGTATTGCTGTTTCTTTCTACCATAATATTGTATCTATTTGTAGCACTTCCTCAGGGGCTGGAGTAAAACTTGTTTCTTGTATAATTAACTTTGATGAAGTTGGTGGATGGAATTTGTTTATATTTATAAAACACTTGTAATATTCTAGTGAGTAGCTTGTTTTTTCCTCACACCTTATTATGGGATTCTGACCAAATAGGCTTGAGAAGAGAGAGATACCACGAAGAGAGAGAGAATGGAGGGATGATTATAAGGGTGAGAAAAGAGAATAAAGGAGAGTAGTTGGACACCTGGGCTGAAAGTTTAATAGGACTCTTTGCAGAAACTGTGACATGTTTATTTTTCTCTGTGAAGCTGCCACTCCAGGCAGGGCTGGTATGATAAATGATCCTGGTACAAAATGCTTTGAGAATATCTGGCTGTCCAGTCATCCACATACACAACCTGCTTTACAAATGACATCACATCATCACATTAGAATGTAGAATGCAGACAGTAAACAAATAACAAATTAATTACAGTTCTATGAGTACAATAAAATCACGAAATTGAACTTTTTAATTAGAATTATTGCTATGGCTGTTTAAGGGCATTAATTACATCATGTGCCGATTAATGACTAGAAAGAATTTAAATTATTTGCATATTATTCCTTGAGAAAAGCCCCCACACAAAGAAAAATCAAAGAGTAAACACTGTTGTAGATGACATCATTAAATAGACATTACAAAAGCTATTTTTATCACGTTTTTAACATAAATCCAAGCTAAATTAATACATTTAAAATTGGCAGTTGTTATAGTTGTTATAATTATAATTATTATTTTGTTTTCTGTTTATGCAGCTGGGGAAAACATTAAATGATTTACTGTAGTTGAGGTTTAAATCCTATATCATTTATACTGTACAGTATGAAGGCCATTATATCTTAAAACACTTTCCTAGATTATAATTTTGTTTACTTGTCAAGTCTTTAAGGGTCTGAAACACAGAATGTTTGTGTCATCAGTGTGATCGGCTTGTATTGTAAGTAGCACCAGAAGTTTACCACAGTAACTAGATAACTGTTTAATACAAGAAGGTGAAAGCTTCATTTTTTCATTGCTTTGGATCTACACACACTACAATGTTTGTGTTTATCCGTGCTTGTTGGACTGCAACATAATGCTAAGAAGATGAGCTGCTTCTTAACCAAGACAAGCAGGGTGTGGGAAAGTGTGACCAGGAGCAATATTTAAATATTCAATATTTAAAGTCTATGATATCATATATAACTGTTTTGGAACTATGAGATCAGTTCACACCAATCAAACAAACTGAATTTAGATGGAATATGGATTTAGTGAAAACACACTTTGGGTATTTATACAACGTCACAGTTCTGGTATGGAGCAGCATTTGTAACTGACATTTAGCTGAATATCTTACTTTTATAGACATTTCTGGAAGATTCACAGTGTCATACATGATTCAATTCTCCTCTAAAATTCATCCTGATTTGCATTTCAAATGCTAGCCTGCGTTTAAATCTGTGTTTGAGACTAATCTTCTCAGCTGTGGTAATACTGCTGTATTTTATTTGATTAAACTCTCTGCTTACATCATGCATTATCCCTCAGTGCTTTATACTTTGGCTGAGAATAGACTATTAGGCTAATAGACTATTTTTTTTTCAGAACAAGTGCAATACATCTCTTCAGTACCTTGGCTAATCAGTTCAGTGTCCACTGTTCATAGATTAAACCTCTTTGGATGATATTAAACTAAATCTATAATTCTGGAAACAGAATAATGAGAAATTAATTTAGGACATTATGTTGTAGCACAGCATGGAGCTTTTTAAGGACCTGTGGGGAACCACACTCAAGCCAGCAAATTTAGAAAGCTAATACGAATAAATAAAGCCTTTGGTGTTTCTAATAACAACATCTTATCAACCAATCAGAGCCCTTCAAGTTGATGTCTATGGTGGATATATACCTGTGACTCTTGATGATATATTGAAGTCTTATAAAATGAAACAATCAGTCTGTGCAAGCAACTTCTGCTCTTTAACCCCTACAATGAAAGTGAATGGGCCCGTCAAATCATAAATATATAAATATATGCTTCTACCGTACCATGACTGCAAATATATGCTCCTGCTTCTTTATCTGGTAATCATGCATAAGTGTCTAAATAACCCCGACAATGAAGTGCGAAGATGATGTCTATGTGTTGAATTAACCAGTTGTGGCATTATAGTTAGAGGGTCAGACTTGTATCTGAAGGTTGATTCTCAATACTTGCTGGATTCTCCCGGGTGCTACAGTGAATGGCTGCCCACTGCTCTGAGTGTGTGTGATCACAGCTTGCAGTGTGTGTGTGTTCACGCTTACAGTGTGTGTGATCACAGCTTGCAGTGTGTGTGTTCACGGCTTGCAGTTTGTGTGTGTTTGTGTGTGTGTGTTCACTACTCCCTGGATGGGTTAAATGCAGAGGTCAAATTCCAAGTATGTTACCATATTTGTCAATCACTTCATAAGAAATAGACCTGATAAAGAGCTATGAAATAATGTAGCAATGTCCTGAAATACAACCATCTTTGCATATAACTCAAACTTTTTGTGGTCATGTTTATTTCTTTAAAGAACATCAGAACATGATTTTTTGTTTTTGATTTAATGATCAAAGAACTGATTAATTAAGTCTGAGGTTGAAATAATGGCTAATAGCCAATAGTGCAAGTTTTACAGACTGTAAAAAAAAAAAATGGTGGCATATAAAGTTGATTCTTCTGGCTTAAATGGCCCTGATGGTTCCCTAGTGCTAATAAAATGAATTGCAGGTATGAATAAATGCATTACTTATTTAACACATTATTCCTTTTTTATACAATCAGTTGCAGTTGACCTGTTAAACTAAACCCTAAGAAATTCATACAAATTATATTCCAAAACATTTTCATGTTCTGCTAGGATCAAACAAAATTTCTCCATATTTGAAGCTGCATCTATTGTACTGTACATTAAGCACAGCTATACATCCTGCCTGCAGTGGAAATTCATGGCTCAGCCATCTGGACAGATTTATACATGCTCAGCTGTAACATAGAGCACATACATGGTGCTTAATAAAACACACCTCTCCGAGTGCCACACGAGACTTGGTTATCATAGTCAGTATTGAAGGATTTATGAAGGTGACCTGACTGCTGACAGATACAAACTAATACGACTCTCTGAGCCTCTAGGCAGGTTCAACTACAGCATATTTGTAGGATTAACTTGTCAGCATGTAAATCCACAGAGAGTGATAAATAACTGCTCGTGCATTTGAATCAAGGAGCTGGATATAACAGCAGTAATACATTTCGAGAAGGTTGCTTTTGATGGCTGGAAAAAATGCTATGAAATCTGTCAGGAAAGTCAAGTGTGTCTCAGCACCTTTAGTTTGCCTGGAATTGGTCTACAGGAGTTATAATAGTCACCTACATTATGTTGGTGACTCACCAGAGATCATTATCTGATCTTGAACACAGCAGTCAGATATCTGGATTAGCTGTGCCATTAGTGGCATCGTTCCTTGTAGGCTGAGCCAATAAACAGTAAGGAAATGCGGTAAATTTCTGTGTCTTATGCAATATATTGAAATATATTAATGTAGGCAAAGGGACATTGGTACCCGACTCAGCTACTGATCTGTGATGGGCCCAGAATTATATATGACATCCTGTTGCCTGCAGCTCATAAATAAGTGGTTATAAAGCGATGCTAACATCAGAAAAGCTCTGATAACCTCAGATGATATTCATAGAAATAAATTTGGTCGGGACTTCAGTGTTACACTACAGCTGTATTCAGCATTCATCCACTGGTGTTTAGATGATAAAACTGGGAGAGCTGGTTTGTTTTCCTTTAAAATCCACTGGACTTAAGGATTTTATTGAGATGGGGTGATCTATAAACAATTATCTTTGGTAACTAGTAATAATTTTAATACTTCACTATGGAAATGTGTAACACCCCTGTCTGGACTGTCTATTTGGTTTGTCCCATGTCTGCCCATATTTGGAGTTCCTGTGCTTGTTTTGTCAATTTAGTTTTACCTGTTGTCAATTAGTCCCTGTATTAGTGTCTCCTTATAAGTTAGTTCACGTTTAGTCTTTCTTGTCGGTTGTTAAAGTTTCGTTGTGTGTTCCTTGTTCCTGCCTGCTTATGCGTTGGTGTTTGTATCGTTTGTGGATAATTTTTATTAAATTCTTCATCATGTTTCAAGCCTGCTTTTGAGAGCGCCCACATTACAAAATGAAAAACAATTGTATGGAAGGTTACAGTTTGTCATTACAATTAATGTAGATATGTTAGTTCTTTATACTGTAGATTATAGTCCAAATCCAATAGAACTGCAAAGAAAGTGTTGTACATCCTGTTCTGTTCATTATAGCAACTTGGACCTAAGGTCCTCTCTCTCTGTCTCTCTCTCTATATATAGTTTCCTCTATACCTTTATATATAATGCAATTAGGAGTCTGTTTTGATGCATGTGGGATATATGTATAATATTAATGAATTTATAATAGCTTTGGAGACCATTCAAAAGGCACAGGAGTGTACAATGGAATTAAAACCCAAAGCATGCACAGATCGGCATTAGACTGAATAATAAACCTATAGTGTTTCTAATTAAAAAGTCTTACAAACAAACCCGTGCATTTAAATTTGTGTTGATGATGCGGGATTAAATGGGGATGCACCGTGGATCAGAGTTTGACAAGCCTAATTATCATTCTGTACAATTCATTCACCTTAGGCAAAGCTGTTTGTTAAATATTTATGGTAGTTAAAAGCACATATGGGGTAGAAGGTGCATCTCATTAACTTAATAACCAACTCCTATTAAAAACTGTATTATTAGTCAAGGGATGGCCATTCACATTTTAAATGTATGGCATGAATATATGTTTTTGTTTTTTGCCTGTGACATGAATAATATATCCAACCTCGTGAGACCTTATAGGTAGAGCTGTCAGGTGGTTCTTGACTTGGACCCTGAAATGAAGCTAAACTGAAATATTTCCACTTCATTTACCATCATTTCACTTCACAATCAATTCTTGCTAGGCAAAAGACATTTTTTTTGGAATTCATTATTTGGTACAACAGGTCTGGCCGTATATTTGTCATAACTTTCAATTTGATTCAAGTCTCATTTGAACATGATGAAATGTGTGACAGAAAGTGCCAAGGGGGTGATAGATTTACTTTTCATAACCTCGCGATGACCCGGTTACCTGTACTACACAAAACTGAAATGCAGCGAGTCTTTTCCGGTTGTTCTCAGTGTGGTTGTGACTTGTGCTGAGTTGCCATGCAGTTCCCTCAGAGTAGCAACGACAGTTCCTGCAATTTGATCTGTAGCTTTTTAATTATTCTGTCTTCTGCTCCTCTGGGGAGATGGTTGGTTACCCCCTGTCACTGTGCATATAGAGCATTAGCTTTGGTATGAGGTGTAAGTGTAAAGGTTACAAAGACTGTCCTTGGGGTGCGGGAAGCATTGAACTTCTGATGAATCAGACCTAATGGCCCAAAGAGCATGTGCAGACTGGTCTATGCAATGATGAGTGGATGTTAGCTGATGTGTCATGTGATGAACATACTTCATGTATGACCTTACAGTGATAGTTCACCTAAAAATCAAACTTCTGTCATTATTCACACTCGTGTCATTCTGAACCTGTATGACTTTTCTTCTTCCATGGCATGAGATTGGAGAATTCTGTCATTCTGAAGGTATGCAAGAAGGAGAACAAAATTCAAGTGATTATTTACATCATTGCGTAATTAAATATGACTTCAAAAGATATAAGATTTAATTTTGATTCTTTGAGCAACTAGCACTATTCTCTTTTGTATAAGAATTGTGTATTCCACATAAGAGATGACATCAAACAGGTTTGAAGCGACACAAGGATAAGTATAATGACAGAACTATTTTTGGGGAAAATATTCCTTTATTATTCCTAACTCAATGCCAATCTCAAGATAACTGAATTTTTTTCAAATGAAAAAATAACAAGCAATAATAATATTTATCATCATTATTATATTAAAATAAATGGTAAAATATAGAAGGATAATGGAAATGAATATTCTATTTATTTAAACTTATATTTCCCAGTACAGAGTTTTACAAGTGTTAAGCAATGCCCAGCAGATTTGATTCAATGTAGACTCGTTCCAGACGTCATTGCCAAAAATTACCACATAAATCACATACTTAAGAGAAGAAAAGCTATTTTTCTCAAGGGCAGCTCGCACAGAGACGCTGTCAGAATCCATCTTTGCTGGTGACACAGATGTCTGAAACATTGTTCCCAACAGCTCTTAACTCTTTGATAACAGCTTCAACCATATAGAACGTTTTTTTCAGAGGACTTCATCCCAATTCAGTTTATGCTCATCCTGCTTTTAGGTTTCCTGGAAAAGGTGTGACCTCACTTTGGCAGGTGGTAAGTCATATGTGACACAGATCACACCACTTTTACAGACTGCCAGTCAAATGTGTCGGACCTGCAGTGACTCACATGGAGAAATGCCATGTCTCAAGATAATGAAATTAGCTTGTCTCTTTATATAGACTTCTCTCTTGTAGGAAGAACTCTTTTAATTTGAGCAGTCTATCAAAAGTGTGTTATAGAACATCTACTGTTCAAGCCTAAAGAGCCTCATTTTCTTAATCTTCCATTTAAGAGGTAATATATCTAAAAGCCACTTTCAGTTGCTTAATGCATTACATTTACAATTATAATATTTAAGGTGAATTATTCCTACCTCCTCATATTGAATATTCAATTTTATTGGGGGTTAATTAATTGGGTTAATGAACCCAAACCATGGTTACACCTTTTACCCATTTTTCCACAAGTGACTTGGTTTCAATGCATGATCAACCTTGAGAAATAGAGAAGCTGTCTTGATTAATGGTTTTCATTTCATTGTAGACTCAGGTCCGACGCTCTGAAACAAAATGGATCAGGTCTGTGTGACACGATTCTGGGTTGAAATGAAATGCTTGGAAACCAATGTGAGCCCGGCGCGAACAGAAGGTGTCCTTGTAAATCTCGGTAAAGCCAGAAACATGTCGGGTTGTCGCTTCATCGGCAGAATTTCAAGTAAGAGATGGAAAGACTTACAAATTTTATAGAGAAAACTACATTAAGGGCATCAGATAGTAAATAACTGTTGATCAAATTTTTGTATATTGATCTTGTGTAGAGACCCAACATCCAACTGCCCTCTTGGAGCAAAAAGCCATACGCAGCATGTAGGGAAGGAAGCCAGTTTTCTGCTTTGAAGAAGATTCAGTTTACCCCCTACTAGGCAAATATTCAGACTCAGTTTTTCTGCATTAGCACAGACAAACAGAAGAGTAGGTGAGACCACTGCTTGTCATATTTGTTTATTTAATGTATGTATCCGTTGGCAATTAGGGGATGCTAATGATCAGTTTGGTAATCTGCTTTCCTGGCATTTCTTATTAAAATACAGGCCAGACACTAAAGAAAAAAAGAGATAATTATACAGTTTGGAAATAACTTGTGTTGTACTATGACTGTATCTCATGGGTCCGACACTTTTTTGCCTTTAGGGCAGATTTAAAGGTTTTGATTTACAGGGGCATTAAAAGCTAAGATGCAGTTGTGGATGTCTGTGAAAATAACGTCATCAGTGCCATCTGTGAATTTTATCCTGTCATTGTACAGACCGCTCTGGTATTATTAGTAATCCATTATAAGTGCGTATGTGTGTGTGTGGAGTGGGGGTCATAAATCTGACACACATTATCACATGTGCTTGAAAATCTGATACCTGCTTAGTTGTTCTAGAATCGAGGATTTGCAGAAAATTACTCTGTATAATAGCCATGTCCTTTGCAATTGTTTTGAATAATTATTTCATTCCTCAAAATTCAAATTAGTTCTGTGCCTTTTAGTGCATGTCTGTTAGCTTTAAAGTCATCTGTTTGCTAGCGTACTCCTGAAAATTAACAGAATGAGCTATTATCAGAAAAACACATATAAATAAATACAGTGTGCACTTTTGCAGTTTTTATACCAACATACCAGAAATATTAATGACTCATCTTATGGGTGTATCCATATTTTATTCAATAAAAACTCTTTGTTTTATTCTTTAATACCACCTGCCACTGGCTAGCATTAGCAAGTAGCACATCATAGTTCAATCCTATGACATAAATCAAAGCCTATATTAGCTATGAAAGAAGCAAACAAAAATGGACGAGACCTTTGATATTCCCCGCCCCAACATTCTGTTTCACTATTAAAACAGGAAATACAATGTTGCACCATTTTATTGGGACTTTCAGTAGCACTTTTCTCTTGCAAAATTATTCAGTGCAGGCTCTGTGATCTCCTGACTAGTGTAGCCACCCTGCAAACATTTCCGTGACCGGACTGAGTAACCACGCTCCTCCACTACTGATTACGTGGAGCTGGAACTTCCAGTCCAGTGACCTCCATTAGTGCCAGGTTCACTTTCGCTCCTGTGGGAGGCAGCCAAGGTGATTGATTTGGGCTTGATTGATGGCAACGTTGGGTAGCAAGTCGCTGGCTGAGATATTCTATTCTTGTGCTCAGCACTGACATTGGTTTCACACTGAAGCTTGGCAGGTTTTCATAAAACATAAACATGATCTCAGATCAGCATTACTGTGTGACAGCAGGTGAAGATTTGTAAATGGTTTTGTAGCTTTGAGTGACTTTGCTGAAGGCAGCCTGGGTAAAGGTTTTGTCCTGAGGTTGTAAATCACTGCCGTATGTGCAGGTGGATTATAGATCATATATGTGCAGGGCTTGTAGGTTTGTAGAATAACATACAGCTTTGTCTTGTCTGCTGGTCTGCATGGCCTTGAAAATAAATGATACATTTTCCAGTGTGACTTTTTTTGTGTGTAGGGTATAAGTGGCTCTGTTTACACCTGGAATCAACATCAATTTCAGTTGATCCGATCAGAGTAAGCAGGTAGTAAACAGGGTTGTGATCTGATCGCTCAAACAACATTTGCAGAAATCGTGTCTGATCACATCACATTTATAGCGTTAACGCTAATTCATCCTGATGCATCCCGGGCAACAGCAAACACACTGTTCTCACCTGTCAGTCACTCATTGTACTTAAACAAGGGTTTTAAACTTTGACAATTATCTGCTCGTAAACTCACATTTGTAATGTGATTGATATATCATCTGAGACAGATATCAGGGCTAGATTGTGTTTGTGTCTCTTCAACCAATCCAGCATTTAAACATTATTCTTATGTTAATTTCTGAGGCATCAACAGACCAGAGTACAAAACTTAAGATAAGAAATCCTGAAGACTTCAACAGTAAATTTTATTAAAGCAATATATTTTAAATGTCCCCATAACCCTCATCTCTCCCTTGCTCATCTTTATCTCTCACTTCCTCTCTGTTTCTCCGTAAAGTCATAAACGGCTACATCTAGCGAGCACTGAACTTATTTCTGGCAATTGGATCAGTGCCCTGTTTGTATACAGTATATACGAGACGCATTTGTAACAGGAACCCATTTTCTCCACATCGTGGGTTGGAGCTTCCTTCAGATGTAGAGAGGAGCTCTCTTGGTTGTGAGATAACCGTTTAATTAAAGCCTGTTCTGCCACTCGCTCTTTCCGAATCCTCCCCCACCAGGCGACTCAGAACCAGCAGGTGCTTCCTCCTCCTCCAGAACATGGTGAGCTGAATTCTGCTCCTGAATCAAGCGATGGCTATTACCACCATCTGCAGCTCTGATGTACAATACCAGAAGATTGCCAACAAGATGAGGTCCTTATATCAAACCTGCACGCACAGATCAGTATGACAACAGCAATCAGTTTGAGTCCTCATTTTAGGCTGAAAGTGAGCTATTTGTTTGTAGTCTCATCAGTTGAGCTAGTAATTAAACATCTACACTTACCAAAGAGGAGTAATATAATGATCTCTTCATGAATCCAGATGTGAATGTGTTGCGATTGGTCATGCAATGTGTACTTTTAAATAAATACCAGAAATATCAGCATGTTGTGATAAGATTTGGATACAATGTTTAATGTTCCCTCCACATAGATTAAGAGGTTGTGCAGTGGACCATGTGCAAGGTCAGTGCTGGATTATGGACTGGGCCAGTTGGCCCAAACAGTCAGGGGCCTTAAAAGCTTCAGGCTGAGCAGTCTGAGACTCCTAAAGGAAACTGAATTCCAGGGAGAGCTGACCACTTGGACCTCCTGGGCCGTTCTGCTCACATAGTGCTTGCTGACTGCTAGGGCCCCCTGAGCCCTCAAGCTTGTACAGCATGGTCCTCGGCTACTATTTTTAGCCCTCTAACGTTGGTCTACCAGAACCTAACAAAGTGTGTTTTCTTTTTTCAGACAAATGCCCTTGTTCTGTAAAATCCTGAAATACTATTCTCATTGAATGTTCTGTGTCCTATGATTCCAGGTGGTTAAAATAGGTCTGCCCAACAGAGGTCATTCTTCACAGTATCTTCAGGATCAAGGTCTGAAGATAATGAAGATTCTCATGTATTAGCTTCTGTTCAATTTGGTCCTGAAACATGATTAAAAATGTGTAAAACTCATACACACTCA
>JAZGTK010011249.1:0-15763 GCA_036877625.1 Ambastaia sidthimunki | reverse complement strand
GGATGCAAAATCACTTTTGCAGATCGTAGTATATTTATTATGGAGCCATTCATAAGCTTCCAAAACAGCGTTTTGTTGATCACTGTAATTCACTACTCAAGGTTTGCATTGAGACATCATAGGTTTGTTTCACATATGGTCTCCTTGTGGTTATGTAAGAGAAAGTGACAGGGGATTACACAGAAATTCCTTTAAAGTACATTTATAATTTTACGCATCAACAGTCTAAACTCTCCCAAGAACAGCATATCCCAAGAACAGCATATATCACCGTAATATATCAGCCACATATTGCTTTTAAAGATCAAGGGATCTCTTGCTTTAAAGCAAAGAAGGTACACATTCCTTAAGACATCCAGAGGAACCAGGTGAATTGAGTTCATTATTTTATTCTCTTACCCCTGCTGTGCTTATGTATGTCCTGTGCTCAGCATTCACCAATCTTGATAATCTCAAACATATTGCACTCCTGGGGCAGGGGCTGTTTGAGTCATGTCAGGGTGTGCAAGCATACCAGACCCCCTAAAGTGACTTGCTTTCATATAAACCTAAAATCTTAAATTCTCCTTATGCACTCATCCTTTTAAATACAACAGAAACATTTTGAGATTCTTTTCAGCATGCAGCTGCTCTGCTAAAACCAGTATTTTTTTTTACATTACTTTTATTATACTTTCATTTAGGTGTTTGAAATGAGTTGGTTATGGCAAACTGCATGGTTATGATTACCATTATCAATACTTAGTTCTTGAATTTCTTATTTTCTTTTTCATTAAGTTGGTATAAAGCTGCGTCGTATCAAAGATACGTCAAAAAAAAGTGCAATGTTCTAATCTTTAACAAATCAGTATTTCATTTAAACTCTAAATCAAAATTTTAAATGCAACAGTAAATGCATTTAAATGCAATGAAACATTTGCCACACATGCTATTTTTGTCATTACATGCATTTATTTGAGAGGGGAAAGCCATACACATCTCTTTGTGTTTACCAGTACATTTTAATTAATTTAACAGGTAATTTTAAAATGTATTAAAAATAAATCATTACAAACATTGGGTTGGGGGTCAGCACAGAAGTGTTGAATTTTAAGACAATCTGGATGTAGAGGCAAAGCTTCTCTGAAGTCTGGTGAATGTACATCTCTCTTCAAAGTCAAGAGTCAACAGCAACCAGACATTAGAGAGAGAGAAAACCAAAAAGCACCAACCATAGACCCTGGAATGGTGGTAGACTATGTTTATCAGGGTAAGCCTTGCTTGATGTTACAACCTTCACATTTGTCCTAGAATCACTCGTTTATCTTATGTTGGTGGCTTGGTCTTTTTCTTGAAATAAACTTTAATCTGTAGTGTCCCCAGCGGCAGTAGCTTCACACAAGTTTAGTGTTTTCTTCATGAAGTCGTGTGGTCCAGCACTCCTACTGCCTTATTGTAAAGAACAGCCACAGGCCTCAGAATATTAACCCAAACACTCACGATTTACATTATATACTATCCCTAGAGCTCCAGCCCCATTTATATAAATCAACAGAGCCCCGCCCCTTTCCCCAAAGCCCCACCAATCAAAATAAGAAAAACTTTTAACTTAATATTTGCTCTTTATAGAATCTAAAAATGTACACCAAGAGGAAAATCCCCAAAAACAGCTTTAAAAAAGACGGGAAAGAAAATAGGGAAAAATAAATCACACAATAGGCTTTTTTAAAAATAAATACAAACTGATTCAACAAAGCAGCCAGAGGAAACAGTTGGAAAAAGGTTATAAGCAATTGTGTAATTTCTAGTGTTCTAATAAGCATGTATAGTGACACACAGGGTTACCAATGGAAGACAGAATGAGAATTTAAATTTGTGTGTATGTGTGTGAGAGAGTTTCACATTCGGTGTAGAACAGTGCTCGGCTCTTCAGCAGAGGATAAAGAAGTCTGTAATATCCAAATTACCTGGATCTTGTCATCTCAGATGACTTACTTAAGACCCATAATTATCCAGCCAAGGTATATACCAATTGTTCCAACTTTCAGATATTGACGCAGGGTTTAAAATGCTTTGGAGGCTTTAAAAGTGCTGGCTCATAAAGGGAACCTGGTGAGATATGAGCGTGGGAGTGGATGCCCTGTGTTTTGACAGATCAGAAGTTCACCCACTGCTCAAATACAAACAACAATTCCTGAGCAGGACACATAGTAGAAGAAATAAATGAAAAAAATAGTGTGTGCCACTTAATCTTTGACACTCATAGACATGGAACAACCCAAACACAACATTCCCTGCCCAAGACCCGAAAGCCAAAACCAATGAAATGTTTCAAACGTATGTTGTATGTTCACTTGTTCCAGTAGTCTGAGCATGTCAGTTTTTCTACTGCATTACAACCTCCAGTCCACTTGGGGGCAGAAAAGAGTGAGAGCCATAGTAAACAGCATAACTGGGCAGAACTAAAGAAAGTCAACTCTGCTTGAGTCTTTGGTAACTGCATGTTTTATAGAACATCACTGATTAAACAGCGGCAGGGGAATAGACAGCTTTTAAATGTCTCATTACATAAATATTGGGTGAACATTACTGACAAGGACACACAGATGAGATTTCCAAATTTCAGTTTGAGGGAGGCCAAGTTCTCTGTATTGTAATGAGCTGACACAAACTCTTGGAAATTTTTGGGAAATGGCAATGACAAAAGAAAAAAGATGGAAAGAAAACAGGACCCAAGGAATTGAGCAAATGCCAGACTGCAACAAAGTTCTTCTGATTTTCACAGCATGTATCCACACTGAGAAGAAACAAAGGGGATTATTATAAAATGACAGTATGAAATTAATTGTTTAAAACAATTCTTTAAAAAAACAACACTGTCGTTACCTTGGTTACAGCATTAAGGTGCATCTCTGCTGGTTTCCAGACTGGCATCAAGAAGCAGCTCCTCCAGATCCTGCCCACAGCTCAGCTCTGCTGTCACACTTACTGACATGTACACATAACACACTTCTTTATCACAGTGCATAATCCTCTGCATGTTTATGATTAAATCAGGTTTTTGTATGTTGTTCTTGCTCTCAGTCTGTATGTAAATATCATATATTAAAAAAGCTGTACTACAATGTTAGACTACAATACGTTTCATAGTTCAAGTGGAACATGTATCAATAGTCTAATACCGCCACTGTTGCAAACTATTTCTCACCATGCTCCATAATGCAGCTGGTTGGTTTGGGTCCTTCTGGTTCAAGCAGGTGAAAGGCAAATTCTTGCTTGAATCCATTGGGCAGTGCTGCCTCTGTGGTCACAGTGGAAAGATGTTCTGATTCATCTGTGGAGCTCTGGTCAGGAGATCCCATCGAGGACTCTGCATTTGCTTGCGTAACACAACCCTCCTGAGATTGTCCTGAAATTAATGGCTCTGTTTGGGCAGGGTTGAATTCTTGAATGTGATGATCGCTTGTCTCCCGCTCTTGCTCGGCACGAGAGGACAGGTTTTGGTCTTGGTCATTAGTAATTTGTGTCTCCTGCTGTGTTTCTGTGTTTGGGTTTATCGTTACTTGCTCTAAATGAGATTGATCAACAAGGTCCAAATCTACTTCACTTTCCAATGGAACTGTCACTGGTGGAACTACCTGTTGTTCAGATATCTTAGTTTGCAGTTCCTGTGAGCTCCATGACATTGAAGCTTCCTGTTCAGATAAAACCTTCTCAGAATTAATGTGTTCTTTTATGTTTTCCTGCTTGCCCACTGCAACTGAAGATGTCAACATCTCGTTGTTGTGGGTGAGGGACTCGGCGTTGGGCTTCTCTAGGGTTGGTCCTCTGTGTGGTTTGCGCATAGTTTCTGTACTGAGATCAGACTCGGTCGGCTGTGGGTTCTTAAGTTTGACGTCTGGCTGCATTTGTGCAGGCTGTTTTTCAGAGCACTGCTCGATCGTTGCTGGTGTTTTTCTTCCATGAAGACCAGCAGGAGGATCTGTTGATTTCTTCTCAGGCAGCTTTAAAGGTGCTTCTAAAGGTGCTATAGGAGCTGTTGTAGTACTCTGTTTTTGTGCTGCAGAAGTTTGGCTCTGTGCTGCCTTCTCTTGGATGAATTTAGGCAATGCAGCCAGCTGTTGCTGTTCTGGAGGGCTCTCCACTCGTGTTACCATAAAAATCTTGTGTCCTCTGCCAGGGCTGGACACAGAGAAGCACCGGCCAGGGGATGGTGGGGTTCCAGGGGCCACAGTGGCTTCTGTCACCGTAATTCCAGAAAATACAGCTGGAGACGCAGGGGGAGGTGGTGTAGGGGGCGTGGTCGTAAAGGCATGTGGAGCAGCAGCTGACGGGGAGATCTGCATTGGAGATGTGGTCAGTGCAGAAACACATGCCTCTTCTGCAACATCCTCATCCTCAGTGTCTGAGTCTGAATCGTCCTGCACTGTGGGGTTTTGATCTTTGACCTCTTGGTTCTCAGATGAGCTCTTATCACTGCCCTCCTCTGATGTCTCTTCCTGACCATCAGAGTTTTCAATCTCGTCCTTTTCAGCAGGGACTGAGGGATCCTCGTCTTCAACCTCTTGGGCTTGTTCCTCTGTGGCAATTTCTGCCATAGAGACCGACTGCCTCATCTTCTGCTCAGTCTCTTCTTTCTCTTTGGCCAAGACGAAGTTCCTCTTGCAGCCATTCTGAATGTCTGCCAGCAGGGCGCGCTGTGTCTCAATGAAGCTCTTCACCTGTAAGAGAGAAGAACAGCAAAGCAATTATGTAATTGGAAAAGAATGGCAGCTGTTAAAGCAGTTGTTAACTTCGTTCCTGGCAAAACAATCACTAAAGCCTGTTATTAGGTTAGTTTTGCAATGTTCCTTGTTTAAGGTGTGTAGATATGATATATAGCATTAAACTTAGAAGAAATGTATTGTCATTGTGCATTTGCAAGTTACAATACACATACAATTACAAAGGTGCCAAGACCTCAGCAGCATAGATGGAGTTAAGCTGACAAAAATGCACTTACTCCAAGAAATAACTAAATATTATAAATATAGCTTTGTGATGGCCACAATGTTACAAAATGCTGTAACACCAGCAAAATTTTTTGTCCAGTGCTATATATTACACAGTGCTACTTTACATTAAGTGAAACCTGATCCCATTTAATCAACCTACTGTCTCTTTTTTGGGTTCTCGGTCCAGGTCAAGTCGGAGCAGAGATGTGTTCACTTTGAAGGCCAGAGAGAGAGCCATAAGGCCCCCAGTCTTGATTTCATTCTCCCGCAGGTCTAGCCGGAGGAGTCGTGGACTCTCAGCAATGAATTCCGCTATAGCGACCGCTCCTGTTATACATACACGCACATCATCTACATGCTAAAACAAGCAGAGCTCTACACCCATGTTAGACCAATTGAAATGTCTATCTTCTAACCTACATAAACTTCTTATCTCACTCTTGTTTTGCAGACACAAAGGCTCACCTTCACAGGACAGTTTGGTGGAGGCCAGACCCAGCCTCAGGATGGAGCGGTTTGCTATCAGACCATCTTTGAGCTTGTGCACGCCCTCATTTCCCACCGCATTATGTCCTATGTTCAGTGTCTCCAGGCTCTGAGTGAACGGCTACAACAGCAGGGAATAAAAGAGACAAATTAGTAAAAATAAAGGCAGGTGGATGAAGAAAAACAGAAAGAGAAGACAAACAGAAATTTCAGTTTAGTTATGTGCTAAACTACTTGATAGGTCATCGGTTTGTCAGATCAACTTGTTGGCCCTATTACAATCTAAGAGAGAAAAATTTAATCAACATCACTTAATGACTACCTGTCCATCCTGATGGCAAATTATTAATCTGTATACACATTATGGTATAAAAACGCATAGTGTGTTTCAAAAACAAAAGGCTGTGAGAATGTGTGTTTGTGTGTGTTTCACAAAATATCCTTAATTAACAAAATGATGCTAGGACACATGCAAACAAGCAGGTGCCCAGTCAGCAGATGGCACACAAGGAATTGAGCAATACTCTCTCTGGCTGCGTCTCAATATTTATAATGACCATCTGATTGAATGAGGACGAGCTCTTCTGTTTCTCTTCATCTCATACTCATCTATCATGGAGTTGAAGTGCTGTAGTTTTAGTCATTTTACATTTTATAAGTATAAGTACTGGGACCTTATATGCACATTTCTGTCTTAATTCAAAGTACAAATGTCTAATGCCATGCGTGTAAATGTATTTACTGTACCCCAAGATTTTTAAAGTAAAACAATGCACTTTTATGGAATAAATACTGTTTTGTTCTTATCCTGTAGGTCGATTTTTGTTTTCTTTGTTCATTAAATACTCATTTACCAATAAGCTTTTAGACCGTGTATCCAGAACAAACATTTCAGACAGACATGAAGCCGCTAATTGTAAGTAATACAGTAGTAACCTCTGGGCTTGTGTGTGGATACCTTAACTGTGTGTATATGTGATCTATGCATGTGTTTACCAAAGCAGCAGCCATATAGCCCATGCCATTGTGTGTAAGCTGGTTGTTCCAGAGCACCAGAGTGACCAGCCCCTTCCTCTGCTCCTTTAAACCCTCACACACATATGCCAAACCTGCAGAACACACACGCACAAATCAGGGTAACACAAGCAAAAGTAGATAGGAAAGAGAATTTGACAAAGACTACTAAAATGTAATTTAACTAAAAACTCAAAAAACAAAATGAGGAGAGTAGAGACCACACCTGAGTCCAGTATGTGATTGTTTCTTAAGTCCAGAATCTGAATGTTGTAATTGAACTTCAGCAGGTTCCCCAGCTGAGCTGAATCCTGCAGGTCGTTGAGTTTATTATCAGCCAGATACAGCTCTCTGAGGTTCATGTTCATCTTCAGCGCTGTGGCTGAACAAACACACACACGCACAGCATGAGATGTCTTTTAACTGACTCATCCACATTGTTGCATTGAATTGCATTGTGATAAAATCCACAATGTTCCATTTCAGCGTATTTCACTCCTCGTTCCAAACAGGATGATTCACATCAGGTCAGAAATGCATGTCTCAAGCTACCAAATCTACTGAAATATTAGTGATAAGATGCCACTAATAAATACGTTTACAAACCAGTTCTTTAGATCCATGTGCCAATATCTTATTTTTGCAGCATATTTTGATGCCAACTGTTTAAAACCTGTGATGCCTAAAAATGTTGCCCAAGTAAGCAGAATGTACCTAGAAGGTTTTGGAACACATCTTTTGTCTTTGTGCACTGTATTGTGACTAATTCCACAGCTTTCTCACCCAGTAGCATAAGTGGTCGTCCTGAGATGCCGGCATTCTCCAGGTGCAGTACAGTCAGACTGCCACTAATCCTCAAAGCTCTGGCCACGAATGGAGCTGAATAATCCAGCAGTGGGGTGTTACGGGCATCCAGATACTGCAGAGAGCTTGTCTGGATACATACACAGACATGTATCTAGTATGACCATCCAACTAAATGAAAGGAGTGAAATGATCTTGACTGGGTGACTGCCATGTCAAAAAAAGGTAAAGCCCCACCTTTCTCATCATGTGGGCGGCGGCCTGCCATCCGCGGGTGCCGATGTGCTTGTTGAAGGAGATGTTGAGATGAGTGGCAGATTCATAGTACTCTATCATATCAAACAAAGCTGAAGCTCCCTAAAATGGGCAAGAAATATGGGAGAAAGGCTGTTACTTGTATGTCTATGCATTTTCAAAATGATTTTATCTTCCTGAGGGGCTCAAGTTTTCACTTTGTTGTTTTGAGGTAAAACTAATTAGGATATCAGATTGTACAACAATATACCACAGTAATTATAAGTATTTATAAGTAAGTATAATGATCATGAGACCCCTTGAAACCGCATACTGTGTCCCACCTGACATGGCTGAGAAATACTGTGCGTGTTTATGCATGTGCATATGTGTTTATATTTATGTGCGCATCTCAAGAGAAAACAGGGTTTCCAACAGTCTTACTCCAGAGATTTATACTATCTTCAGATGCAGTGTGAGTCACGACCTGCTTACACAGTGACCTGAAACAAGTCGAGACAAAATACCCCAAACAGAAACAAAGAAAGACAGAGAGAGAGATGGATAGAACCAGACAGACAGAGAGAGGACATAGACCTGCTGTCTGAAGAATTATCGCTTGTGACTGGAAGACAGTAAAATAAAGAGTTTGACAGTATACATTATTTATGAATAATCAAGATTAATACAATCGGCCAAACATGTCATATGTAATGAACATTTATGTGGTTAAACTGTCATGTCCAGACAATGTGCAGACCCACACACTCTCCCCAGAAACTAGACATAACTCTGGTGACGGTCAACTGAGTAGCCGAGTATGGTGTATTGCTCAACCCTCACCACACACACCCACACACGTTTCTCACAGGAGAGGTACATAACATCAAGTTGTTAAAGGACTAGAAAACAGAACAAAACCAGGGTTCATACAGAGAGTTTAAAGATAAAGACCAGTGACTAAGCGGAGTGCTAACAGAGACAGAAGAGCTACAGACATGACTATACTAAAAAATATCTAGACAGATGCAACGACAGCAACAATGACAAAAGTAAAAGCTACACTGGCAGAGCCAGACATCAGCACACATTCCCTGTCAGTGTACTTCCTTCAGTTCTGCAGAATTTAGCTTTTTCTGAAATCTTTTTCTGAAAGTTCTAAATCAAGGTTTAGCACCTAAAAAAAATCTATTAATTTTATATTGCCATTTTTCACCCATTTCTGATGCATAAAAATCAGGAAAATCTATATGTAAATGGCCTCTGGACAAGCCCTTTGCATGTGAAATGACTAACAACTCCTCCGCAGAATTGCTGAATATGCAAACGTAAGTCTTACACTACATTTAAACATGCTATTTCCAGACAAATGCCCTTAAGTTGAAGAGACTGGATTTTATCAACACAGTACAGACTGCAGTTCTGTAATTTAAAATAATTATTTTTACACTGGATTAACCACATTTAATGCCATCATAAAATGTGTTTTATTTCGTGTTGTCATTTATTTTAAAACCAGCCTAGAATTAGGTTGCTCAAAGCCCACTGATCCAGAGTCAGCATGTCCATTACAGTAATAATGAAACTTTTGGATTTGGGTTGGGAAAAACTGATCCTGGACCAGCAGCTATATCCCTAAGCATAAACAAAAAGCAGCAGGCAGTGAATTGAATGGGACTTTGCAAATCCTCCACATATCCCACCTTCTCTTGCCCTTACAGTACACTGCCTATATTTTCTGACAACACAAGCAATACTTAATGATCTAGAAATGACAGTACAGACAGTATAATAATTAAATGCTAATATGTACTCTCCATAATTCAGTAAATGCAGTGATTTAAGTGGTTTGGTTGCAGTATGCAGTGATTTAAATGGTTTGGTTGGACAGGCTGTGTTTACAGTGTGGTTGGACGGCTTTGCGTTACGAACATTAGAAAATGTTTACACTGTACACGGAATCCTTTTATTTTAAAACAGTAAGAAAAATTCGCTTTTAATCGATGCATCCACTTTACATTGTGGTGTTAAAGTGTGTGTGTGTATACAATATGACTTAAGGTGAAATTAATGTGTTAATTAAAAGCAATGTAAACAATGTAAACAAGTTTGGGAATGGCTGAATTTATGTTTCCAGAGCTGTGTTTATATTGGGCAAACATCCACATCAAAACAGCATGAGCTTAATGCCTTCCAGTAATAAAGTGCATATGGACACATACACACACAAACGCACGCACGCGCACACGCACGCGCACGCGCACGCGCACACACACACGCGCGCACAACACACACACACACACACGTTTATGTATCTATTTAAATGGGGACTTTCACTTCCACTGTTTTTATACACAGCTCGTTATAAACAATATAACCTAACCCCTAACCCCTAACTCTAACCATAACAGAAAACCTTCTGCATTTTTGACCTAATGTACAATTATGACTTATTAGCCACTAATTACATAGTGCAACAGTACTTATAAACAAAATCAAAACACTGCATCATCTTTAACAAAATTAGACAGCATTAAAAATTCCAAACAAACCAAAAAGGCCAAAACAAACCCTGTAACTGCATGGTTGAGCTGGTCAGTCAAATGTGTGGGTTTTGCGTTAAAATGAGTTTAGTAAGAAAATAAAAGTGGGAAGAACAGAGCAGAACATACATCCTCGTCCAGGTTGGTCTGTTCCAGGTCCACCACTTTAAACTGTACCCTCTTAAAGATCTCTTCCAGAGATTCACAAGACTTATAGTCCAGTTTCTCTCCTATAGAAACAAACAAAAAAGAGGTCTTACTAAACTTTTGCAGTAAGTTTTATTATATTTTTATTTATATTTTAACATAACATCTGTCTAAAATGCCAAACACTTGGCTAATCTTATGCCCCAATAACACATTTATCATTTTGCTGAAGGTTGTTAAGTGTCTGTATTGCTGGTTGCTAGCATGCATTTCTACTGGTGATCACCATAATTCACCATAGTTTAAGACAATATGATCACAAATGGAACTTACTTACGTTTTCAATTTCTAGTCTGATCATTAACCAGTTGTCAAATTATGCTAAAAATGAAGATTCTTCATGGCAAAATGTTTGGATATACAGAAAACTGTAGCAATGCATGATGCATCATATCATAAACAAGATAAACGATGAGCAACGCATGAATCAAACTCACTCAGAACAAACAATTTCTGACAGTTTCCCACACACCATTTTTGTAATATCTCTGTATGTGGGCAGAGACCTATCATACTGAACAGTGAAACTGCATTAAAAATTAAAATTCCAGTATCTTCACTACTATTGGTGATTGCCACATTCATCTAATTTGCATAAAGCTAAACTTGGTAGCATCACTGGACATGCTTATGTTGTTGTTGATTGATTGATTGCCAGTCGCTTCATTGCTAAATTTGCTGAAGGTGTGCATGCCTAAATCTAACATAATCGACTTCACAAGTAACACAGTTTAAAGCCAAACTTCTGCCTGTCTGCAGACACACACCCAATAACTACACAAGGACACAAAACAGCCTCAACAGGTGGAACTCACCAGATGAGCGGTGTATGAGTTAGAGTGTGTGTGCAAGTTTTCAGCTCACCTTTGAGCTCTAGGCACTCGTTTCGCTGTGTCAGGTCTTTCAAGTCCTGTGTAAAAAGAGAAAATAAAAGAGTCACTATCACTATCAGGAAATAAACACTACATTCTGTTTGGACAATTGGTAACTAGCTGATCATTAAAATGTACTTTTAAATTCTACTTTAAGAAGGCTGTGTCTATATTTGGAATGACACAGAAGCTTTTAGATTGTTGTTGTATTATGCAGCTTACACTGTAGACTGCCTTTTTTACACACTGTATACTATTATATTACAAGAACAAGTTTAACAGTAGGCTATAGCCCATATAAACAATTCAAACTGTTTAAATTTTATCTTTATCTAGGTGTCTTTATTATTGTACTGATTAGAAATGCAGCGTTTTCTATTGTACACTTAATATTTTGCAAATGCAGCGATCATCCAGACATTCTGTAAAATCCAGAAAATCCAGTATCCAGAAAATCTGCAAACTGTGTACAGTAAACATACTAAATAGTGCAGTAATAGTAGTATATTAGTTTACTGTATACTGAACGTGTGTGTTTCTGATGAAAAGGAGACTCAAGATAATTGTGTGTGTGTGTGTCTCAGCAGGCATTGGTACATGGTGTGTGTTTGTACTTGCTCAATCATGTTCATGTTTGGGAAAACAACAAAGCACCAGGGAGGAAGTACCACATGTCCGGATTACATTACACACCAACCTGCTAAACACCAGGATCCAAGGTCTGAGAAAACGTTAGGCTACTGTAAACCTTTACTTACTATGTTTCAACTCACGGTAAACACTGACGTCTGTGCTCTTCTACAGCAGGGGGCATAATGCCCCAGACTTGAGCTCTGATCAGTCGGAACGAACATTCAGAGTCGCAACATGACATTTAACACTGACCTGCAAACAGCATCTAACCCTGAACTTTTTTATATAACTTCACTCAGTCTTCTGCTGTTACACAAGCCATTACCAGTCAGATTTTACCCAGGAATCAGAGACCATCTTCCCTAAGCAACGCTATATTGGTAGGTGTGCACTCACAATAATCCAAAATTTCACCAATGCAAGAATTATACAATTAATTACTAAAATTACAATCTTAAATATTTAACAGTAATATAAAGTTGTTTTTTAAAAATGTTTTTGTTGTTGAATGCATTCATATTTCATTCAACATATTAAAACAGTAATTAAACATGCATTGCCAACGTTGTTTCATGATTTTAAAACAGTGGCTTGGGATTTTTGTAACAGAAGTAGAAAACATTCACAAATAGGATGCCGAAAAGGAGACAGGAAATGGCTGGGGAAAATAAAGGAATCAGGAAATGACCCAAGCAAAATTCAAACTCAGGTCACCTGCAAGAAAGAGAACCTCAGATCTGAATTTCTGGATGGAGTGACTGACTTCTATTTTGCCAGTTGTTTTCTGCTTTAAGCTCTTTGTGTGTTAAACACAGACATACACTGCGTCTATCGCAGAATTTTGTGCAATACAGGACGTGAGGTATATGTCACACTGTAAAGACACACATATCTTGCTTTGTTGAAAGTATGAATTCCTAAGATGATCTGTGCGCTTATGTTAGGAAAACTATGTTGCACACAGCTGCGAGCGTGCAAAAGACGTCTGTAGTCGTCTGCTACCGGTGACAAAAGATTCAACATAAAACTGTCAAAAGAGTCCCGCTAGATGTCCAACTGAGACTCAACACAGCTCACAGTTACATAAACAAGGTAATAAGCTAATAACTAACATGATTCAGAACCTGCAACAAGCTGTTACTATTGTGCCCCTGAGCTAGTCAATCAACTTTCTGGTCTAGATCTAGTACTTGCCAAAATCACAAGCTTTGATCTGATTGGTTGGCTTTTCAGGGTGCATAGGTTTCTTATCAGTCTGCCTTGGAAACGTTGGAAAAGGTTGTGTTTGCAAGGTACCAAGCTTCTAAAAAAGCCTTGATCACTAGAATTGAGAAATGTTGTTAATGTATTTGTATTCAGAAACAAAACTGACATAGTAACCCGAAGAAAGTTACTATAAAATGATCAGTTAATATTACTTTAACATGGACAGAAAAAAGTCTTAGCTAAGTTTTTAGCTAATGTTTAAATTGCGTTCTATACAACCATAAGCAAAGACTGCTGTACCCTTAGTTGAATGAGTCATTTCCATGTTGGTTTATTAACATAATGCAGATTTCTTAAGAAATTGCATTTTTAATCTACTTTATTTTACATTCACATTTTACATATATTCATTTAGCAGATGCTTTTATCCAAAGCGACTTACAAATGAGAGGCATTTAACAGCTTGCATAAAAAGTGCCAACATTAAACCAACTCAACGGATCCAGTGATAGGAAAAAAGATGAGATGAAGCGTTACTTTCGTTTGCTTGCTCAATTCAAATATCTTCAAAAATATGACGAGACAAACTCCAAAGCACAAAATCAATAAAATCATTTTTGGCATCCAGAACAGTTATTCTACAATGTTAAACAGCAATACAGTGATTAGATTGAACACAAAACTGTACTCGTCTCTGCAGTGTGCGAGTGACACTGGGATTAAACACACACCCTCAATGTACAAAATCTGCATATATAGAAAACTGGCTACTTGCCAGCTGTTCACAGGAAAGGAACATAACGGGAGCGTTAATCTTCTCTGTTGCTCTCTCTCTCACTCTCTCTTCTTAGTGCCTTTCTTTTACAGACCTGTTTGTGAAGTCATTTTTCCAGGGGTGACTAAGCAATTAAGAGGAACACAAGAGCAGACTGAGATGGTGGAAAAACATACATTTATAAACACACACAGTAATAACCAGCTATTTCTTGCTCTGGGGACTCCCAGTGGAAATTTACCATGCTGCACTGAATTAAACAGACACTTTACTGCACAACTATGTTATACAGACACTACCGCATAACGGTGAAATAATTCCTTTCAGTAATATGTGTATGTGCAACAGACTAAAATTACAATTGCAGACCAAGTTAAGGGGATGGAAAAGTTGGGAATGAGAC
The DNA here is from genome assembly GCA_036877625.1 of Ambastaia sidthimunki. Taxonomy (NCBI): domain Eukaryota; kingdom Metazoa; phylum Chordata; class Actinopteri; order Cypriniformes; family Botiidae; genus Ambastaia; species Ambastaia sidthimunki. The sequence goes on along the minus strand of JAZGTK010011249.1, from coordinate 1,613 downwards.
AGGAAAGGTAAAAGTAGGGATATGTGAGAGGGGTGGAGGACAGGAGCATGTGCTGGTTGGTGAGTGACTGTGGGTGTTAGTTGGCATATCTGTGCAAACATTAGGCCACGATAACATGATCTCCCTCTTTTTCACTCTGTTCGTCTGTTTACCATGACTCAGCTACAGGCAGACAGGAGAAGCAATCCTCTCTTTATTAATCTCCCGGCCTATTTCTATGTGTTTTTAAAAGTAGTCATAAAAATACACATTTTATCTTATCCTCGCAACCCTTTTTTTATGTAGACAAAATTAGTTAATAACATCAATGTTTCTATCCTCTCTCTGGCTCTTACAATTAAACAGACCCAGAATTTATTATGCTCTACCTGTTAAATTAAGTACTGCAGGTAAATATTCTAAATAATACACTCTGTCTGAAACATAAAATTGCAGAGAACGTTAGATTGTAGCTTTGACTGGAAACGTTCACGATGCACTTAGACTGAACCAGCTGAACACTATATGCAAATTACAGTCTGGGAACCCCCAGCCTTTAGGTTTCTGTCTATTCCCTCACAACACAAGCAAACCTATGTATGTATGTCTATATGCTAACACAAGACAAATACACACCAAATTTAAACAAATTATTGTTTTTTTAACCATGGGCAACCTGAAGCCAGAGTGTGCACAAGTCAACTAAATAACTAACTACGTAAATATTATACATATTATCATAAATATTAAACATTATACACACTACAAAAAGTGCATAAAGTACATGTTAAACAAATATAAAAAGACTATTAAAATTTGGAAAGACAATTATTAAAATTACAGACTGATTTGCAAAATTAATGAAAAACCTTTGCAAAAGGGTCTCTAGTGTAAGTAAAGATTTAAGTGAGAAATAGAAAATTTTGGCATTATCACAGAATGCATTGACTACGAAAGGAGAACTGCTGTAAAACTCATACGTATTCTATAAGTAAATTTAAACCTTATAGAGAAAGCTTGCAGGGGTGTGTGTTTGTTACCTGTATCTGTTTGAGCACTTTGGGGATAGGCTTGCAGTTGAGTTTCTGGCATGCTTGTCTGTAGGCATTCAGAATCTCTTCCACAGTCACATTCTGGGCTGCAGACACAAAACGACACAACCACAAGGTCAAAGGTCATGCAGAGACATACAACATACATCTGTTTGAAAAGTTTGAACAGGCACTACCAGAGATAGATAAAAGTCTGAAGCTGATTCGTCATCGAGACTGAAGATTTCATTTTATTTGTTTATTTGTAGTGGTTTGGCCATGAAGAGATTTGAGTCATGAAAGGAGACAGAGCAAGACTGAAAGAGAAACTGATTTGTTCTCATGGAGTCTGCTGGTAGATCAGTGCTTGGGAAAAGTGTGTGCACAGCACGGCCCCTTTGCTGCTCTTAGTAGTGCCTTTATGTAATAGATAAACACACACTCATAGAAACAACCGGCTAAGAACTTGTAGCGTTGAGCTCAGTCAGAGCCTTATGGGGACCTTAAAACTCAGTATATATATTTATAAAGTATAAAAGTATATTTATATTTTGTATATATATATATGTGTGTGTGTGTGTGTGTGTGTGTGTGTGTGTGTGT
>JAZGTK010011248.1:0-15763 GCA_036877625.1 Ambastaia sidthimunki | reverse complement strand
GAAATAAATGAATTTAATCCATTTTGGAATAAGGCTGTAACATAAAAAAATGTTGAAAAAGTGAAGCGCTATGAATACTTTCCGGATGCACTGTATGTGCCTTCCAGAAGCTTGCGTTCTGCTAGTGAGCAGCGCCTAGTGGTGCCACACCACAGAGGCAAAAAAACAACTGCACTTGTAAATTACTCTATGCTAGGCTAGGGAAACTGGCATGATGCTTTTAGACTGTTGCCTTCTGATCGTTGATTTACTGTTTTTATTGTTCTTTCATTTGTAAGTCGCTTTGGATAAAAGCCTAAATGTAAATGTAATAAACTATAACCTTGAACCTGTGTCTAGGACATTACAACCTTCTCTTTACTATTTTGACAATAGTAGCAGTAATAATAATAACTTAATAGGTACATTTTTTGAAGAAAATGTGAATGGTGCTTTCCGTGGCAAAACTCAGGCCAGAATATTTCATCAATGTTAACATGATTACACATGATGCTAACATGTTTTAGCATTATGCTAGCATAATTTAGTATGACAGATATATTAAAACATTTCTACATGTTATGCAGTTACTAGGGTGCTTTAAATGGTTACTAGGGTGTGGCTAGGAAGTTGCTAGGGTAATACCTAAAGCCCACTGATAGACCGGGTCAAATAAGTCCACCCAAATGTCTCTGCAATGTTCTGATGTTGAAAAATGGCTTATTAATAAATACCATATGTGGTACCATATATGGTTGCTAGGGTATAGCTAGACAGTTAACAGGGTAAAACTAATAGTGAAAAGGTGTGTCTAAATTAAAAAAAACTTCCAACTTCCATGTCTCTATGATGTTCTGGTGCTGCAATATGGCTAATCCATGTTGGTTGCTAGGGTGTGCACCGCCCATCCCCCGAAGGCTCTGCGACATTCTGATGTGGATTTATGACTTAGAATTTAAATTTTTTAAAACAATATGGCACATTTGTTTCAACTGTTTTAATGTTTTATGAAGCCTCGCTTTGGTCATTATTCTAAAAGAGCAGCACTTTAGGACTGAGGATGACCAACGAACCCCATTATTAAAGGTGGAAGTTAACTTCAATTGAATCTCATTTTATTATATTATTATTATTATTATACAGTATATATAACAATTTCTATCTTGCATGACTGCTAATATTTCAGCTACATTCCTGGATTTAGGAACTCTTACATTATATTCCATTTCATTAAATCACTGATTCTTGAGATTAGGAACAAAACATGTCCTCAATTTAAAAGCAAACCTTGACTTAAAAAAAAAAAAAATAATAATAATTAAAGAAAACTTTGAAAGTTTAATATGGAAGACTTAAATACACTTAGAACTTAGTGAATTCTTACATGGAAATAACTTTTCCACAAATATTCCAGTCCGAATTTAGACCACATCACAGCACTGAAACAGCACTGGTCAAAATTACCAGTGACCTACTATTGGCGGCGGATAAAGTTTGCGTCTCCTTATTAGACCTACTTGATCTTAGCACAGCATTTGATAATATAGATCATGACGTGCTGTTAGACCGGTTTGCAATGGTTTCGCTCCTGCCTGTTGGACCGTTATCAATTTGTTCATCTAAAAGGGGAATCAGTTTCATTAATGCCAGTAAAATACAGCCTGCCTCAAGGGTCTATTTTAGGTCTCTGTTATTCACATTATACATGCTGCCCCTCGGAAATATAATTAGAAATCATGGTATAAATTTCCACTGTTACACAGACGACACTCAACTTGTAACGTAGCGCTCAAAACACAGGCTTGAACATAAATTCAAAAACAAACGATTTAATCAAAAATACTAAAAGGAAACAGGCAAGAACAGGCAGACATGGGTACATGCAACATTACAATGCAATCACCGACAAATTATGAACAGACAGGAAACAGCTTATAAAGACAAACTAATTAACCTAAAATACACACAGGTGAGACCAATCAAACTAAACAAGGACAGGAACTCCATATAAAGGACAGACATGGGACGAACCAACAAGACAGTTCAAACGTGGGTGTTACACAACTTTACATTTCATCAAAACCAGACGACATTACTAAGTTAGCGATACTCTCAGACTGTTTTAAAGACATAAAACACTGGATGACAAGTAATTTCTTCTTTTAAATTCGAACAAAACAGAGATATTACTTATTGGGCCAAACTCTAGTAAACATCAACTATCAGACTCCAATTTCAAATTAGAAGTATGTAATATAACCACTATCTAATTCTGTTAAAAACCTGGGCATCATACTCGATAGTAACCTCTCATTTGAAGATCATGTGGCTTATATTACAAAAACGGCCTTCTTCCACCTGAGAAATATCACTAAGCTGTGTAACTTTCTAACTAGATCTGATGCGGAAAAGCTTGTCCATGCTTTTATGACCTCCAGACTAGATTACTGTAAAGCACTTTTAGGTGGTTGCCCTGCCTCACTAATAAACCGACTACAATTAGTACAAAACGCTGCAGCAAGAGTCCTTACTAGGACAAAAAAATACGATCACATAACCCCAATTCTGTCATCTTTACACTGGTTGGCCGTCAGATTTCGTATTACGTATAAGATATTATTGCTTACATATAAAGCCTTAAATGGAATAGCCCCCAAGTATCTCTCAGATCTTCTTACTCGCTATAATCCATCCAAAACTCTGCACTCCTGGTTGTTCCTAGAATAAATAAGTCTAATAAGGCGGCAGAGCTTTTTCATATTCAGCTCCAAATCTGTGGAATAGTCTTCCGGATTCTGTTCAGGGCTCAGACATGCTCTTGCAGTTTAAATCTAAACTAAAAACACACCTCTTTTGTCTTTGCATTTTCTTAATATATCAGAACACCTCACATTTCTATTTTCACCTATAGAACATTTGTTTTTATGCTTGACTTATTATGCACAGCAGCTACGCTAATTATTCTCAGTTATTCTGTTGGGGCTTCCTCACGGGGGAGTTTTAGATCTGCCTGCCCCTAAGTGGATCCAGCTACTGGTGGATCTTCAATTGACCTTGGCCCTCCATGGAGTTGTCAAGCACCAGTGTGATCATCCCACTCGACAAATCATCTACAGCCTCAGCAGGGTCCTTTTCAAAAAGGATAAAGATTAAAGCTTTGCTCTTCAATCTATCTTTTTCTCATTAATCATCTGCCTGGTATCAAATTAATCGTATCTATTATCACCAGCCTACATTCCACCTTGTAACAGCAGATTGTTGCTAGAGCTGCTATCAGGAACTTCTCCAACCTATCACCAAATCAGTCCCAAACTAACATCTATATGTAAGTCTTTAATGTAATGCTTGCCTCTTAACCAGTCTTAGTCACGGAAACTGACTGCAGCTTTAGCGTGCCAGAGGAGAACTGGCCCTTCCTGTCATGTCCGGGTTCTCACGAGGTTTTTTTCTCCACTTATCAATACTAAGGAGCAGATAATTGCCACTATTTGCAATAAGTACTATAAATAGCAGAAAATCCTGCTATTTTAACAGTGTAAATACCATCTATGATATATTAACACTTAGTGTAAATAGCATCTACCTTCTATTAACACTTAGTGTAAATAGCATTTTACGCTATTTGCACTTAGTGCAAAGAAAATACTTTTTTGTTGCTATTTACACTTAGTGCAAATAGCCGCTGCCTTATTTTTATATTTCCATGTGTGCTTTACAGGCCTTGTTAACAGGCTTTGTCTACTCTAATTCATTATCAGTTCTTCAACTCTGTCAGTTTTGTCGCACCATCGGGTGTAGGTTTATGTCTTTTAAAAAAAAAATGCATTTCATTTTGTACAATTTATGAGTTTGTTCATTAAAATATTATTTGAACTACATGCAATGGTCTCTTATTTGCATAATATGGCAAATTAAATATGCTTATGTGACGATATAAAATAAAACTAAAATTGGTGAGCCTTAATCAACGGAAATGGAAATGGATAAAAGGGGGTCTGTAGGTGGAGCTAGAGAGGTTATTGTTACCTGGAGGACACGTTTCTGCGGAGAGAAGCGCTTTTTGATAGACGCACGCAGCGTTCGGTGTGGTGCGAGTGGGAGGGAGGAAATCCGTGCTGCATTCTCAACGCCAGCTGCGGGTGTGTGCTAAGGGCTGTGATCACCTGTGCTGGATGCGTGAAAGCTGGGACAACACACTGTGTTTCGTGCTGGGGCGAGTGGCGAAGAAGGAGTCCGAGGAGTCGGAATATCAGCTGTGGTGGTGTTCTGTGTGCCGGGAGGCTTAAACCAACCAGGTATCCGTAAAGAGAAAGTGTGCCGGTAACATCTCCTGAAGGCATCCCTCCCTAACGTTTTCTCGGACAGCGGCTCAACACACACATACACCCACATATACACACCCACACATACACGCTCATTCACAACGATTCATGCAAAGAGCGTGGGTGTGGGTGGGAATAATAGATTCTGGTTATACGTTCAAAGTTTGTTTTTGTTTCTATTCTTTCTAACAACTCTGGTTTTTGTTTGAAATGTGTATTGAATACTTCACCTGCTACGGATTTTCGTTCTCTTTTTATTTAAACATATTTTTTTCCCCTTGCTGTGAAATAAATTGCCAGGTCATTTATTTGAAATAAGCTGTACAAAAATATTTACTTGAAATACATTCAATTCAAATTGTTACCTTTTGAGTGCAGTCTTTTATTTTCTTTAATCTGTAATTGGTGGAATCCCTTTTTGAGCTAGCAGGGAAGGGAATTAGTTGACAGGCATCAGTCTGTCTGGCGCTCAAAACGGACCTATATTTTATTTTTTTTTTGTGTGTGTTTTTGGTGGCAACAGAACTTATACTGTACTGTGTTGGGCGAGTGGTAGCGAAAGCGCGTTTTGGCCTCTCGACCACGCTGGCGCGGGTTTGATTTCCGCCAACAACGTTTTTTCTTTTTGTCGATTGCCACCGTTACACTTAATATTAAAAATTAATATAATAAATGAATTTTTTTTAAAAAAGTCATTTTCCAAAACAGTGTAAAATAATGACAAAACTGTACAATATGTATTTTAATCACTTAACAAAACTTGTTCCTTTACAACATGGTTTAAAAGGTCAGACCTGTGTTCACAAGTTATTCCATTTTAGAATAATGTTACTACAAATATATATATTTTTAATTTTAAAAATAGTTTTCTCAAAATCAGTGAAAATTAATTTATATAAATTAAATAAATTAAACTAATATATTGTAATTTTGTAATATTGTAATATTTACAGTTAGAATTTTGTTGTTGATGTTCCTGCTTCAAAAATTGCATAAAAGATCATTTAAAAGAAACTAAATAAATAGTGTTTATTATATTGTAGTGTCTGAGACAGACCAGACAACGAGGTGAGTGCAAGATAACAGATTTTATTAAGATGCCAAGCAGAGTTGAGGATGGTGACAACACAAGTAGGAGACGCTCTCAGAACGAGTTTGGAGGAACAGGATGGTTTGTAATGGAGGCTGTCTCACCTTAACAGGTAATCAGCAGCACAACAAGGAGAGAGGGACCATGGACCTCCAGGACAGGGAGAGAAGGACACCTGGACAGAACTGGGAGGAACAGGAGACAGGTAAGTAAGACAGCAGATAGCCGATCTGTGACAACTACATATATCTCACTCAACAAACCAACTATGCTCTTGGAGTGTCTGTAAAACTACCCCCAAACTGCAATTAACACCCAGATGCAGAATCAGACCTCCAGTGACCATAGCAACACACAGATAAGACTGTTTTACAACCCGAAGGAATGTAGAGATTCACTCTCACTGCATTTCCTTTAAGAACACACACAAAAAAACAATTTACTTAAGAATACATAACAGAAATGTATAAACATGAATCCAAATTCCTCCCCCCCATTAGGTTACATGTCTTTGATGTTTTATGTAAATATATATATATATATAAATATAAATATAAATATATCTGTGCACACATTTTGACAACTTTGGTTGTCAAAGTTGGTATTATACCTTATATTGCTATCATGTACTGTTGTGTACCAACATTAACATTTCCCCAAAAGCATGTTTAATCGGAGATACAAGATTTAATATTTGGAAGCACAGAAATAGGAGTTTACGCTCTCATTGATAAGAATGGGACAGACATAGACATCGGGTTTATCAAAGTCTGCAGTCGCGTTGAGCCTTTTGACAAGAGACAAGGCTTTAAGAGCTAATCAGAGTTAATGATTGTGGTCACATACATCTTCCAAAACTCTATTTTAAACGTTTAAGAGCTATGAGTGATGCAATACCAAAGATGAATAGGCGGAAATTAATCTGCAAAAACAGTTTTTAAAACTGTTTGGCATATAACTGATACACATATTTAAATCATGAATAACCAGTGTTTTGAAGACATTTACTTCAGATAACGTGTTGCTTGACGAGGATTTCTTAATCGTTGCGACTTTCGATCTTGAGAATGAATGAGAAGTAATGCTGAACAAGAGGCAGAGTCTCAGACAGTCCCAAGCTATTTTCAACACTTTTCATTGGTTAATCATTTCTCAAATTTACACAGCCATGTGGGGACTGACCGATAGTATCGATTTATGAAAAAAACAAAACAACAAAGCTCAAAAATGAAGTTTCGAGGATTCCGCCCGACAGCGATGATATGCAAAACAGCATGTTGGAAGACAAAGGAAGTTAACTTTCTCTTAGAGAGGATAATCTCTGATTGGATGATACAGCTCTTTAGGGCGTGACATCCTCATCCTACCTGACACTCTCCGCTCTTGGCTCGCCATCGCTCAGCTTCCGCTCTTCCTGGCCCTTTCCTCGGGCCATCTTCTACAGTCCTTTATGGACACTCAACAGGATAAGAATGCTGAGCTAGAAGTTCTCAGCAGACCTCTAAGCTTGTACCAGGCTGTGGCCTAGTCTTTCCATTCATCAAAGACCTTTGCATCAAACTGGTTCTCTCTCCAATCAATACAACATCCAGCGAAGATCAACTGGAGCCTCAACTAACTGCATCAGGACACTTTCTTTCAATGGGCAAGACATGCAAGTATCACACTTGGTCTTAGTAATTGGAGCTTTAACTACCATAAGACTGATGGTTCTTTCAGGCTGTTGATCTGCTGGCTTTCCAATAACCGTATACTTTAATCTTTAATCTGCCTAACCATTTTAGATGCTTAACTGTTCATACTCATAATATTGAGTCCCTAATCCTGCTGATCTTTGCTACATGCTCTACATGAGTGCTAGATTTCCCCAAATAATTGATTGATCCTAATCAATTATTAATATTCCTTGTTTGGAATAACATTTGTTTCCCTTACACAGGGAATGTAGTACTATTACATTAATTTTGGGTGAACTTGTTAATGAATACTTATATCTTTGGTGAAGAATGCGGATTAAACAACAGTTATGAGCTTTGTTAGATTCCTTGAATTTGGCTGCGCAGTCTTTGGGTGGCTCACCAATGTACTAGAATATGGTTCAATACATAACAGTAAGCCAGACCGTAATTCAGGGGAAAAGACTTTATTGACAATACCTGTGTAGCATAGCCTTCTTCTAGATATTATCCCAAGGTACTGTCTGTATGAGCAGACCTTTATACCTTGTACCAAATGTAAATTCTTACAAAAGACAAGTAGTATTGGGACCTCCTACCAGAGACCCTACAATAGACAATAGGTGGGTCATCCTGTGTATTGTCATTTTGATTATATGGGCCATTTGGTCCACACCCTTACAGATATGGGCCATTTGGTACACACCCTTACAGACATATAATTACATCAAGGTACAGATACAAGCCAGCTAAATCTGAATACAATCTTTTAATCCCCCTTTGATTATTTTTGATCATAAAAAAGAAAAAAAACATTCTATCATGTACACATGCTGTATGCAGGTTCTTGTGATACGAACAATATTTACAATGTTTACAAAAGTTATGTGGTTGGTTGATGCTGTATTGACAAGTTGTCCTATACATGGTTTAGATTGCATACAATGCTGGTGTTCTATAGATAGCAGATGAGATGTGTTGTCTGAATCATGCAGCAAGTGTCAGCTTGATGACGTATGGGGTAGTGTAGGTCCTCTGGATCACTGAAGACCCATTGTCCAGGTATTATACCATGCCCCCCTTCTGAGGGTGGCTCACATGCATGATGGACTTGCTTCTCATCACATACATGGCCCATGCTCCATTTTCTATCCATGACCATATTTCTTCTCTTGGCGATTCACTCTGCATTTGTTTGGTATCTGAAATAGTATCTTTCTCCAGTTGTCTCAATGCTGCTGTTTCCACACCCCTCTCTTTTGCAGCTTGTTTAACAGCAGTGTCTGCTAGGGAATTCCCTTTGGCTTCAGTTGTTGTGTCCTTTGTGTGTGCTTTTAGCTTAAGGACAGTGTAGCGTATCAGCCGGGTTGGGAAGCGTTATTTAAAACACTATCATTCTTCCCGCTGAAACGAGGAAATTTAAGCTTTGGCTCAAAAGAGAATAATAAATATAATTAACTGTAATCAATTATACTAATTATTTTAAGTAAATATGTTTAAGTAAATATGATGTAAATATATGTTTTACCTGATTAAGCAGAATTAATAATAACAGTTAATTAATGCATTCGTCCAGCGAAACATTCATAATTGTACCTTAACTCTAAGAAATGTTATTTCCAGTGGCCTTTAGAAAATAAACTTCTTACTGGTATACAGTGCTACTTCAGAGCATGTAACAAGATTTGCAAGTTTAAGTGACGTTCGTTTGTGAGCGGTTAAACACAGAAGCAATCACAAGTGAATACAAAACAGTTTATTAACTACACTAAGACAAACAAGACCAACTATAGACAAACAATACAATATGACATAATACAAACAAAGAAAAGCAGGAAAGATAGAAAAAGTAAAAGAATGGCAATATCACAGGCAACTTAACACATCTGCACGAACCATCAAACTATCATTAAATCACCTTAATAAAAAGGGGTCCTATAGCCTTAAGCTTCAACTGATGGATGAACGGATACTTACATTGGCTCTTTGTGAGGCAGTGCGAAGTTCCGGATGCGCGTCTCTTTGTGAGGCAGTGCGAAGTTCCGGATGTGCGCGTGTGTGAGAAATTGATAGTTGAAACGTCCGTAAAGGATGATAGAGTCCGCTATGCTGTCCCGTTGGTGGATGGCTTAGCGGAGGTCACAGAGTGTAGTTGCAAGTGCAATTGCTGGAAGATGGTCCTAGAGAGTTTGTGAGGTTGCAAACTCTTTAGGCGAGGTTGCCACCTCTTGGGCGAGGTGGCTAATACCTGGGCGAGTTGTCAAAACATCCCGGGCTGTGGACTGGACAGGACCAAGAAAGTTTGGATAACGGCCGTTCTTAACCTTTGGGATGCCCCACCCCCGACCTGTGATTATCCAATGTTAAGGTGTGCAGGTCGAGCGGGAACAGGGCCTTTGTTTCAACCCAACACCTTTTGCATAGTGAATGGGGCTTGCAGAGTTTTTGTTAATAATGTGAGGTTATTATTTAAAGATGTAGATGCCAGCTATGGTATCGTGGCATACACCAATGATCAGGAATTTCAAAGAGCATGGTCTCAAGACTAAACATGACAGGGTTTAACACACATACACAATAATGATATTATAATTGCATAATATAAGCACAGAATATAAGAGTAATATAGCCTCTGTGTTTAGAACAGGGTGGCATAACATGGATACAGACATGCAATACAGAAATATACATATATACATTTAGGACAGCTTATTTAGTGATATGACTTGGATATGAGGGGTTTTCACTGAGGGCTGTGAAAACCCTCTCCTGCAAATGTTTCCTAGCCCAAGATCTCTGGTTCCCCTGATGGAATGCTTTTGAAGCTGGGGAGGCTGTCTAACCCATCACCCATTTACGATCAGCAAAAGGGGCGAGGGAGACACTGAGTCTACCCTAGCACCACTTAGTGATCCAAAAGAGAATTAGGAAAACACAGGTTTCTGACCTATTACCAATTTTATGATTAGCAACAGGGTGAAGGAGCTGATAAGATCTTTGGGGATGGCATGGTTTATTGGGACCCTTAGTCCCCTGGTGGGTGGCTGGGGTTCCCATTCCCCATCCAAGTCATATCTGGGGCTGTTACAATCCAGATGGCTCCTGACCCTCATGTGGCCTCACGACCACACGCTACAACAGTGATTTCTTTGGGTATCATAAGAGCTTCTAGAAGTTCTTTGACAGGTGTCAATTTTTTTACAGGTGTTCCAGCTGCAGTCATGAATCCTCTTGGTCTCCACAGCTGTCCAAAATCATGAACCACTTCAAACCCATATCTAGAGTCTATGTATATGTTTGCTGTTTTATTTCTTGCTAATTTAACTTAAGTTCTGCTTGTTGGGCTGATGTACCTGGGGGCATCAAACCTCTTGCTAACACTTATGTGTCTGATGTCACTGCCCACCCAGCTTTTCTTTCTCCCATTTCACAGGTTAAAGATCCATCTGTGAAAAGGACCAGGTCAGGATTATGCAGCGGTACCTTTTTGATATGCTGATCTGTTTTCAGAGTGGTGACAATCTCCTCACATTTGTGATTATCTTCTTCAACCTCTATAGGTGTCATCATAGTGGAAGGGTTAAAAACACTTGCTTTTTCAATAACAATGTTACTTGCCTTCAGCACAGCTAACCAATTTCCCCACCTGCTTGCTGTTCCTTTTAAGGCTCTGTGCATTTTTAACAAAGCGCGAACTGCATGTGGACACTTAACAATGATCTTTTGGTCTAATACAAGACTGGAGATCATCTTAATAGCCAGATAAACTGCTTGTACTGCTCTCAGACAAGGACCAAATCCCAAAGCCACATTATCCAATTTTGCTGAATAATAACCCACTGGTCTCTTTTCACCTCCATGTGTCAATATTGCTGTCATGTATCTATCTTTCTCTTTCATAAACATGATGAAAGGTCTTCCTGTGTCAGGTATTTCTAGAGCAGGTGCTTCACTTCACTTTCAGTCTCTGAAATGCTTTACCAGCTTCTTCACTAAAGAAAATTTTCTCCTTTAAATGTGGATTTCCCTTTAGCAAATCATACAAGGGCTGCACAATTTCTGTATAAGAGTCTACACAAGACCTGTTGTAATTGCAGAGTCCTAAAAACTTCCTTAGTTCTTGGACTATTGTGGGTTCAGGAGTTCTTTAATTGCTTTATTTCTGTCTTGAGTTATTGTTCTTTCCCCTTAGTATCTTCTGCCCTAAATAGATCACTTCTCTTTGCTTGATCTAAGCCTTTTCTAGGCTTGCTTTGTGGCCTTTAGAGCTTAGATAATCCAACAGAGCTTTGATATCCTTCTCATGTTCCTGTACAGTCTTTGAGGCAATTAGTACATCATCCACATATTGTATGATTTCAGATGTCTCAACTGGCATATCTGGAGATGTTAAATGTGTTTTGAGAGCTTGATGATACACAGTAGGACTGTTGTGGAATCCTTGCGGTAAACGCTAAAAGCAACCAAGGTTGAGATTCAGCTGCCAGAGGTACTGACCAGAAGCCATTAGCCATATCTAGGACAGTAAACCACTCATATTCTGGTTTCAAGGTGTTAAAAATGGTTGCAGGGTTAGCTACCAGAGGTGTCAATTTATCTACACTCTTGTTGGCTTCTCTGTAATCCACGGTCAGTCTCCATGTGCCATTTGGTTTTCTTTACAGGCCAGACTAGACTGTTAGATGCACTTTGAGTTTTTATTAGAATGCCACGTTTTTCTAATTGTTCAATAATGGGAAGAATGCTTTGAATAGATTCTTTGCTGATAGGGTATTGTTTTGTACTTGGTGGTGGTTTCCCAATAAATGAAACGGGAGTCATTTGCAGCAATCCACAGTCATCTTTGTCTTCTGATCAAATACAGTGCTGCTGCAGATCTGTCTTCCTAAATTCCATGTTGCCTTGCCATTCTCAAAGGTTAGTTTGAATTAAACTTAAGTAATGCATCGAGTCCCAATAAAGGTTGTGTAATATCTCCTACCCAAACTATTGTTTCAACTTTGTGAGGTCCAATGTACATTATAATGGGTTCTGTTTGTTTCAGAGTGATATTCCCCCCATGCTCCAATTGTGGTGATGTGCTCTTGACTTACTGAAAGTCTGGTTTTTGTTCCTGTGTGAGCTTTTGGAATCTTTTATCCATGTCGTCCTCACCTGCATTTTGATCTCTTAATCTCTTTTTGCATTCCCAAAACCAGTGTCCCTCTTTGTTGCAATAATTGCACTTTACATGTCAGACTGGGGGGTAGCACCGACCCTCTTGATAATCATTCCTTGTGGTTTTGTTGTTGTGTTTTAAGGATCCAGATTGCAAAGCTCTAATTCTGACATCTTGCATTCTTTTTTCAATCTTTACTGACCACTCAAAAATCTGAATGAAGGCTGTTGCAATGCTGCCCTAGTCATCATATCTGTTCCTTTGGCTTTTTGAGATATCAGGTTTCAGTCTATTTATAAATGCAGTTTTCAATGGCATACTAGTGCCTTTGTCGATGTCGTCTCGGTTTAAACCAGCATGTTTTTAACCAAATTTGTCTGAAACGTTCTTCATAATCTGCAGCACTTTCTCCTGTCTTCTGCATACAAGAGGTGATTTTACTCCAGTTAACTTCTGCGGGCTTCAGTTCAAACAAAAAGGTTTTCACAGCTTCCCATCCTGACCACTTGTCAATTTGTTCTGGTGTAGCTGGCTGGTGCATTCTGCATTCTGCATCATATTTCTTGACCATTTTTTGTATAATGCGAGTTCGTCTCATACTCATACAATATCAACCTTAATTTCAGTTCTTCTGTTTTTACAATAACAGGAGCAAGCCTAGCCTTTAAATGGTCTTTTGTTAGATGAACATATGTGCTGCTGGTTGATTCAGGGTTCCCCATAGAAGAGATGTCACTTTCTCCCATCAAGTACTGACATTGCTGATCCTTAATTTCTCTGAGCTCTTTCAACAGATAAAGTGACATTTGTGTATCCTTGTTGATAGGTGTCATAGTCAGAGTTTCTGTTTCAAAACAGTTATTTGATTGGTTATTTGTTTAGTCTTTCTTTATCATTCTTTTCATTTTGTAGCTGTTCAGCTAATACACAAACTTTTGATTTGTTTGCATTGATCTCACATTGTAATTTGTCAGTCTCACACTTGTGCAGGTGTTGTTGAATTTCTTTGCCCAGAATCACAGACCTCTTGATGTTTGCCCCCAAACGCTGTCTTCCCATAAGCCCTTTTGATGTCTGGCAGGTCCCATGTTCCGCTCTCTGACTGCTTAAGGTTGTATTTCTGGCAGACGTCCTTATAGCATTTTGCTATTCCCAGCCTTTTGTCCAAGTATACATTTAGGTTATCCATCATTTGCTTAATGGTTACATTAGGAGGCTCCATTCTATGCCTTTTATGCCATTACAGGGCTTTCACCATTGATTTGTGAAGACTCAGCCATGGCAGTACAGGAGATGTGCTCTTAAGTTAAAGGAGCAGAACAAAGTGTTCATATTGCTTATTTAAATGCGAACAGAATTGTGAGACTGATAACCTGAGATCCACTTATCAACCTTTAAAATTATCTTTAATGTGGCCTTGATTTTAAAATTGAGCAATAAATTAATCTACACCAATTAATTCTTACAGATAGGAAAGCAAATATTTTATATAGAGATGTTAACAACTATCTGCATATTGTAAAATATTACACACTTGCTGTTCAAATTGTTCTTTCTGAATCCAATATCGGAAGGCTTAGTTTACCTTAGTACACTTTAGATCTTTCCTTATGTTTTAATGGAAGGAAAATTAACTTACAATCCCTTAAGTATGGCCCTCAGTCAGCCTGCTTGTTTTGCTAACCTTGTTAGAATTTACCTTTTGTTTTTAAGCCAAATAGTGGCAACTGATTAGCACCCAGTCAAGAACCCTAAATTCTTGCAGCAATATCAATTCCAAACTATTTCCAAAAGCCAAATAGTGGCAATTGATTAGCACCCAGTCAAGAACCCTAAATTCTTGCAGCAATATCAGTACTTCTACAGCTACACTTCTACAGTACTTCTGGATGATTTAATACAATTGCTTTTAAACAATTCCTACAGACATTAGAAAAAGGACCAAGCCACAGCTTCTACAGTCTCTAAATGAACGGACCAAATTGTTTAAACAATTCATTTAAACTCCAAAGAAAGGACCAAGCTTAATAAACAATGCTACACTATGAACATTGGTCTGCTTAGGTTTATGAGATGTTTTTTTTAGAGAGCTGATATGTTTCACTCACCAAATGAGGATATTTAAGAAAAGGTCCAGATTACACAAAGAAGTTCTGTCTCCAGACTTAGACTGTTGATCTTAGTTGAAGTTGTAGGATCTCCCAGATTCTTCTTTTCACTTCTTGTTGCAGATGATGAGTTTTTCTTATCTGTCTCTCCTGGCTGACTCGTCAAATTGTTAGATTCCTTGAATTTGGCTGCGCAGTCTTTGGGTGGCTTGCCAATGTACTAGAATATGGTTCTAATACATAAAGTAAGCCAGACCGTAGTTCAGGGAAAAAGCCTTTATTGAAGATACTTGTGTAGCATAGCCTTAGCACACTGATCAACTCCACTTTAAAGATGGGCACACACATGGTACAGTAGGCATGGGAGCTGAACACACAGTAGCCATAATCTGTTTACCTATTCTTTTCTCTCTTCCTAGATTTGTTTATTCTTAACAGTTGCTCTAATAGTATGAGCCTGCTTCACAATGAATCTAGATGACTATTAGGTCACACTATAAATTGAGCAACACTAATAAGCATAATCTGTATGGGAAAACTCTCTTCTCATTTCTTCCTCCTTCTTCACCTCTTTAAAGACCAAGCCTGTTGAGAACCATCAGTAAAATCTGAGATTTAATTGGATTACAAGAACAGTCTTAAGTCGTTAGGTAAACCTTTGTTCGCACCCTGTGTAGCAAATATACTCAGACTTACTCAAATCTAAGCATCTGCTGTTCACAGCTAAGATAATAAAAGTAGAATACTTACTTCACTAGTTGCCTACACTAGCTAGCCACACCTGACAGAACCTAGCTGCGCACTAGACACCTGGCTGTACCACTGCACCTTTAGCTCCCTTGTATGGTCTTGCATTATTTGCTTGCTTTCACTCTCACCACAAGTGTGCCAAGATGTCTCAGATGCTCAACCTAAAGCTCAGAGCCACAGAGTCTCAAGAGGAACAAACACATGCTCCAAAACTGCATTACCCAGTTAAAGAATGAGGCACAAGACAGACAAAGGCCATCTGGTACAATGGAATTACATAAGGAGATTGAGAGACTTCAAAATGCTCTGAAAGCTGCTGAACAACAAGAGCAGCTGGTAAAAGCTGGCAGAGAGGACCTGGAAAAGGAACTCCTTGACACAAAGTCACTATTAAAACAGCCTTGTATGAACTTTTAGATAAAGATGCCAAAAATTAGGGCCTGTAGGGGCACCTGAAAGCATCCAGAGCCAAAACAGAAGCTCTGACCCAGCGCTGGACAGCACCAAAGACAAGCTTGAAATGGTCCAGAGAAAGCTAAACTACTCTTGCATGCATCAAAAAGAACCATGTTGAGAGAAACCGTCTCGGGTTACGTATGTAACCCTGGTTCCCTGAAGGGAACGAGACGCTGCGTCGAAACGCTATGGGAAACGCTATCAGCTTTTATGCACTCTGAAAC
>JAZGTK010011247.1:0-15763 GCA_036877625.1 Ambastaia sidthimunki | reverse complement strand
TGTCTTATTTCACTATTGTGTTTCATCCTTTCAAATTAATTTTTAATGACTGGCATATTTCTTAGGATTTTGTATATTTAAAAAAAAAGTTGTGTACCTTTATTTTAGTGTGTGTAGCACAATAATCATCTGTGTGCCTCACAGGAGCTGTTGGAAACTAAAACAGGACACTGAGCAAAATCTTTCTGACCTAAACGCTTTGTTTACAAGCTGTCATTCAGACATGCTAAAATTGTCTAAAGGGTATTTCTGCACTTTATGAATGAATGAATTAAAAGATTCTCAGCTGCACACATTTGTTTCCTTGTTTAACAGGGGAAGCCATTCATTTATTCCACAGTAAAATGAATCATTTCCTTTATATGTTGAGCTTTCCAGTGTGACACTGGCAGAAGCCACTCTTGGTCACATGACAACAGATGCGTCTCAGCTCATTCTTGTAAATAACAGTAATTAACTGTAAATTTCTCTGTCTCTCATTGGCCAGATTCCTGGAGGAGCAGAGGTGGACCCCTTCAATGGACAACAACACAGATAAAGATAAAAGTAATGGCTTGTTAAATTGTGATAAAGAGACTGAAGGAGTTTTTGAGAAGGGGTCTGAAACTGAGTTGTGTCACACTGTAGAACATGACGGCGCAGGACAGAAAGAGAAATACAGATCTGCTAGCAGCTGTGAAGGTAACACGTCATCCGTTTGTGGCCTTCAAAGAAGGTCTCCTCTTCTCTCTGAGGATGGTGAGGAAGATGATGAAGAAATGGAGATCTCTGATAAGATGAGGGATATGGAAACAAATTCTTGCAAAAGCAAAGCCAAACTATCCGCTCGTGAAATGTTTCAGGAACGTATCAGGAGGTTGCAGGACATGGTCTGGGACGATGAACTGGAAGCTCTTCTCCTCTGTCATAAACAGGAAAGAGCAGCCAATATCTTAGCGGCTCTGTCTAAAAGAGAGCTGCTCTGCGGTACAGTAAAGGACCCCTCACACTCCAGAGTCAAACGAAAGCAGAAGACCACAGTGGAGACCTCCTGTAAACCTTCATTGCTGTCCAGGAGGAGCTCTGAGAACCATGAGCAGGAGATGTTTGTGGTTATGAGTGAGCAATCTCCACCAAGAGGATCAGCAAAATTTAGTGGAAGGACGGATGCTCTCACCGATGACCTTGTGAGGTAAATGATTATGAAATTACTTTTTGTTTCCGCTTGTATTTTTATAGAACATCCCATTAAACCTTCAAACATGTGTTTGGCAGATCATCTGTTATGTTTAATGAGAGAAATCTTCTGGATTTGGTGCACCTTGATAGAAAGACTTGGGATCTTCACACAGTTCTTCAGCACCTTCAGGCTCAAAAGTCACTCTGGAGCCCCTCTGAGATCTTCTCTCAGCACATCGTATCAATCGTCCATTACGTTAAAGGTGAAAACTGCAAAAATGATTGAACAGGCTGTTTTTAAAGCCAACTGGTTACTTCAACTCTATGAAAAATACTTAATACTCAGTTTTTTTAATACTGTGTATTTTCTGAGTTTACATGAAGCCACACGTGTCAGTGAAACTTTGGTGTTTGTATTGTGGTTTCCTGTATGTTATTTTTTTAACTCAACTGCAGTTCTTTTCTGTTTTCTCTCACAGCGCATTATTTTTCCTCCTCTGGAATGACGCTCCACGAGCGATTTGCTCTGTACCAGAGACGAGCTGCTGAGAAAGAGCTCATGAAAGAGAGGAAGAGTCCAGAGATACACAGGTACGTCCGAAGACACGCGCGCAAACATCTGAGTCTCTGACTTGAGTTGACAGAGACAAATGTGTTTCAATCAGTTCCCTTGTTCAGCATCAGGACACTGATCAGAGAGTCTGACCTTCCAGTGCACTGAAACCTTCCCTACAAATCCCACAATGCAAAATGAACATTTGGCTGCAGTGTTCCACAGATATGTAACTTTATACTTTATACTTCATGACCTAGGGAACTAGGAAGCTGATTGAGACACACCTCCTATTTTATTTAAGGAAGAATCCATACATAAACCCTCTCTCTCTATTCACCTACTCTTTACAGGAGAATTGATGTTTCTCCAAGTTTGTTTAAGAGGAACTTTCTTCTGTCTGATGAGATGAAAAACTCTGTGGAAAACAGCTGCAAGGTGAATTTTGACACATGACATATTTTGGGAAGAATGCTATAATCCTGGCGTGAGCATTCTTAGTCTTTCCTCTCTAGACTCTTGTTTCTTCTGAGAGGCACATTAAGTGAGATGCAGAGAGAGATGCATTAAGATTATTGTATTGTAAACATTTGACAGTAACCTCTAACTGTGGGTACAAGCCTTCCTAAGGCTGTTGACTCAAGAAATCAGAGGTCAGAAATGGAAGTGACCGGTCACAAGTCAAATCCATTCAAAGGACCCTGAACAGTTGTCATAGTAAGTATTCATCCTCAGAGCCTGCAGAAAAACAAGAGAGGGAACTTAAGGGAACTGTTTTGTTATCTGCACTATGTTTGAATTTTTGGAGCAAATGAGGAGATCTGAACTGTTGGTACCTCTTGAGTTCTGAGTTCTTTGAGTTATGAGTCTGTGACTCAGAATCATTGTTGTGTATAATAGTATTAAAGGGTTTGTTCACTCATTCAGTTGCATGTTTGTTTTTAGCTGTTTTTCCATTCTAGTCTTTCCCTGTTTAGTGCTGAATGATGCTAACAGAACACACCCGCTCACCCTCATCTGCCCACAATCTTTCTCTCCTCAGGCTGATGGAAAACAGTCTAAAGGAGATTCTGTGGAGCTTCGCCTGGACATCGAGCGCAGAAAGAAACACTTGAGCAGAGAAAGAGAGTATGAGGGACGAGTACTGAGAGAATCTCCAAGCAAAGACACGTCCATCCAGAAAACCTCAGATAACCACAAAAAACTGAAGTGAGCTGCCTGGAGAATTTTACAATGTTAACAATACTCAACGTGCACCATGCAGGATTTTCTAGAAACAAAGTATGAACTCATACAAAATAAAAAGTCATGACTCATAACTCACTGGAAACGACACACAGCAGGACATGACCTGAAGATGTTCCACCTGAGGAGGAACCAGATTAGAAAGCTGTGCTTGAAAATCCTGCATAGAGCATCTTCAAAACATTTAAAAATCTGCTTAAACACAAAAAGATTAAACAAACTAAAAATTCACATCCAGAAGATCTTGAGAAAATTAAATAACATTTTAAACTTCCTGTTGGGCCTTAGAAAAGAGTTCCTTAATAAAGATGATCTCAGCTGTTAAACTGGCACTCAGCTTTAAGATATGAGACAACCAGAGTTGTTACTTTTAAACATACAGCACACAGACCAGCAGTATGTCTGAAATAAATGTTATCTTCCTAAAGGATTAAAGAGAAGAAACGTGAGCGCTCATCCTCCTCATCTTCATCTTCTTCATCTGTTGAGTATGAGGAACTGTCTGAGATGAGAGCAGAAGGTTTCAGCAGAGCTGGAGTGCGGCTCAGGCAGGATGGAGAGCCTGCAGAGAGAAGACGGGTATGAGGAGGCTGGAAGCTCATGGCTTTGCGTTGCTCCATTGCTTTGACTCTTACAGTTGCTGTTTTTCTCCAGCAGTTTAGAATACATATGCACACATCAGTGAAGAATGAAGAGTGCGATTCACAAAACACGAGCAAGAAGAACTTCCCAGTATGTTCTTCATCATCATCTTCTCAAGCACTCGTCTGATGATGTTTATTTGCAAGTGCTTTCCGGGTTGTTTTAATATCTGGTTTTGGAATAATGTCTTTACAGCACAGTGAAGGAGATGATGAAGGTGAGAGGAAGATGATGGAGATGGGAGGGCACGTTCGAGGTCACATGGTGTGTGGAAAGGGCCGTTTCTTCCTTCGGAGACCCGCCAACAGCAATAACACGAGCCCCAAATGGGCCCACCATAAATTCCAGGCCAGTGATGATGAGGGTGCACATCTGGAAGAGGATGTGGAACAGCATCACAAACCGTGGAACACTGCGAGAATGAAGCAGTGAAGAACAGTGACAGAACCGTGAGATTCCTCTGTGACTGGTGCCTCTCTACCACCATCTCAGTTTAAAACATAAATTACAGGCTTTGTGTGCAGTTATTTTCCTAATGTGGATGACAAGTTTAAATTCTAAACAACTGCTGTAAGAACAAACTACAAACGCGGCATCATTCCAGCAGCCACAGATGTGATTTAATAGCTAAATCTTCTCTCTAGTTACTGATGTGACATAAACACACAGACAAATGAAGTCAAACTGATGTTTCCTGTGAAATCAGACATGACAGCACAAATCAGTTATTATAAACTTACAGCTGTAAATCAAGATATGGAGATCTGTTGAACACTGATCTGTTATTTACTTGCTCAATAACTGATTGTGTGTGTGTGTGTGTGTGTGTGTGTGCATGTGTGTGTGTGTGTGCGTGTGTGTGTGCATGTGTGTGTGTGTGTGTGCGTGCGTGCGTGTGTGCGCGCGTGCGTGCGTGTGTGTGTTGGTGGGTGTACACTGTTGTAGGTTTATACAATATGTGTGTGTCTTTTCTACTAGCTAAGTACCTTCTTTAGATGGAGTCATTAAATTGGCTCTTAAATATATTCCAGTCATTTTGTGTTTATTTTGGAAATTGTTTTTGAAGATTTAAAGTGAAAGGAATATATTATGGGGAAAAGGCAAAAAAAAAAACAGATATTAGTTTACTTGTTTATTTGTCTGGGTTCTGATTTGCACTGTGTCCAGTAAACACATTTAGACATTTATATACTTACTGAGATCAACTTTATCAAAATAAAACATGAAACAGTTTCACATCTGACTGAATGTTTATTGTGTCAAGAGTGAGTGACCTATTTAAACATTTAAACTCTTAATATGCTGCTTAACAAAGAGGAAGCAGTTCATTAATCCTCCTCTTCAATACATCTATGACATCAAAATCTTTGTATTATTATTTATTGTTATGCATCATATTGTAAAGTCTGTCTGTTCAAACAGTGTTAGAAACTCTGTGTTTCTGTGTAGACTGACCTGACAGGCTCTAAATTAAAGCAGTCTGTCATACAGACATTTTATCTGTGTAATAAAACTTTAAAATTAATGTCAACACATTCAAATGATGAAGATTACAGTCCTGTAAAAACAGTATCATGTAGCATTTTGTTTGAGTTGTTTTTTTGGGTGACCGGTGACACCTTTACCAGAAGACTAATACCAAAACAAACCTGTATCACCTGTTGCTCTCTCTCTCTCTCTCTCTCTCTCACTCTCTCTCTCTCTCTATGGAGTATAACATGTCTTGACTAGCTGGGGATTTCTCTTTTTCTACACAGCTGATGTTTAACTAGAAAGAAGGAGGTTCCACAATCGTTTTGTTCTCTGTAGATTGTGTAATACTAACTGTGTGTAACTCACAGAGATCTCATGAGACTTTGACTGAACACAATCTTCATTCTCCAGCTAGACGTGCTGATCACGGCTTTGAAGAGGTCATGGGTGAGTTCTTAAGTCTTGTTCCTCAATATTGTCTGTTCATGATTTGGTAAACTGAGATTTTGTGGTCTTTAGTTACACCTGCAGTAACTAATTGTAATGTGAATGTCTGTAATATTTAATATGATTTATTAGTAGATATAAGGAGGAAGTAAATGATCAATGCTTTTCATTATAAACATTTATACTGCAGGGCATCGATTTGTATTTTTTCCCTGTTTATTTGGCCTGTACTTAAATGTGTATTTTTATATTTTAACAAGCATACTATGAAATTGTGAACTGTATAACTATGTTAAGTGTATGTAATTTTATCAAACCTCAAATGTAATTCTAATAGCAAGATTAACTCCACATCTCCATATTTGGTTAAGAAACGTAACCACGCCGGTTAAGTGCTTAACCATGATACTTAAGACAGTTCATTAAATGAGGTGACTGCACTCCCATTATTTTATTTTTATGGTTCAGTTTAAATGAGTTTATAACTTACTGAATAAATGAATCAGCTGCACTCAGATGACAAACTGTCTGTCACAGGTTCAGTCTGTCACACAGTCATGAGTTTTAGTTATGAATCACAACAATGTGTGTGTTGCTACATTCTTCAGTTCAGTTGACTGACATTCACCTGTAGACCTGTTGAAACCGATCTCTCATGTCACATGAAGCTCGCAGACCCGTCATCATATTCATCTAAGAATGTTTTTCATGCCCTTCAGATGATTAGATGCTTTAGGCTGGAGGCTGTGCTTTTCAGAGAAGATAAAGCTTGCTGCGGTTGTAACATCACAGATATACTGCAGTGTTAATCAATCACAAGAAACATTTTCCCACTTGCATAAATGAATCAATCTGATTGAATCAGAGTGTTAAACGTTCTAATATGATTTATTGATTGAACTCAAGGCCATAATAACTCAAACACTTCAGTTTAATTTGAATGTCCTCATGTGTCGTGTGTCCAGAGGTGCTTGTGCTTGTGGACTTTGAGGCGACCACGGAAGACGAGCTGACGGTTCAAGGGGGGGACGTGGTGAAGAAGGTCTCGAAGGGAAAAGAGGATGGATGGCTGGAGGGAGAGCTGAGAGGAAAGAGAGGCATGTTCCCGGCCAACTTCGCCAAGGTCTCGTCCTGTTAGAAAACTTTCTATTTCCACGAGAAGGTTCAAAGCTCTGCTGTACTTCTCATGATGCTTATGTTCATAAGTTCCTCTCTGCACAGGAAATACCTGTTTACCTAATTGGGGACAACAACAGAGAGCCAAGAAGCTTAAGAAAATGTAAGTTTCCTATCCATCATACAGGTTATCATATATAAACAAATGTATTTTAATTTGTTTTATTATTATACATAGTAATATATAGATATATATTTTAATATATTGATATATACATTTAAATATGAGCTTTTCAAACCACATGTGGTCTCACATTATACCTGATAGAACTACAGGACTGTATTACATCATCAGTTTAACCGTGCAGTGATTGTGAGGAAACTGCAGGAGCTTCTGCTAATGTCCTCGTATCTTCATGTGTTTGAAATGCTCCACATGTTTTCCACACACTTCATCTCTACAGCCAAGAAAGTGAAGCCTCAGGTGCGGAAATGCGAGGTGACGTTTGCCTACACGCCAGCGCATGAGGACGAGCTGGAGCTGGTCGTCGGGGAAACCGTAGAGATTCTCAAAGAGGTACCAACATTTCTCCAAACTCAACGATGCAGAACACAAGCTTCTGGGAATGATCTGTCATAGTCTTTATAAATGTTAGAAGAATTATTCACCCCAAAATAAAAACTTCATTAGTTTATTCATTTCGTCTGTACTACATATTCTTGCTTTCTTTTGTTAAACTCAACTGTGGAAATGAATTTTTCTAAGAACATTTGACGTTTATTATTAGTGGTGTTTCAGTTCTTGAATCTTGAATGTTCTCCTTTATGTGTGACGTGTGGCATCTGTTCTTTGTTGACACTTGTGAAGAAAATGCATATTGTGCTTAATTTTAATTTTTAAAATTAATTTTAATACTTCAAAACTGAATCTGCATCACTTTGTTTTGTCTGGCAGATTGAAGATGGCTGGTGGATGGGAAAGAAAAACAACCAAATAGGAGCCTTTCCATCAAATTTTGTAAAAGAAATGTTTGTGCCTTCAAAAGGTGATGTTCACTAGACTGATGTTCACTAGACTGATGTTCACTAGACTGATGTTCACTAGACTGATGTTCACTAGACTGATGTTCACTAAACTGATGTTCACTAAACTGATGTTCACTAAACTGATGTTCACTAGACTGATGTTCACTACACTGATGTTCACTACACTGATGTTCACTAGACTTCTGTGTCTCTTGCACAAAACAACCATCACTGTGTTTGAAGATTTTGCATTATATGTATTACTGACCCGTCTGAATGTTCTACAGACAACAAGATGACTGAAGGGAAAGCCAGGCCTAAACTCTCTGAAGCTGTCTTCATGAAAGAGGTGAAGCAGGTGTCATTAAATACTATTAAATATAACTTATTAAATTATATTTAATAATACTTATTAATAATAAAGAGATTTTTTCAAATTAAATTGACTTATTAAATTATTAATCTAATGTATTTACTCTTTCATTTATAACAGCAGGGAAAAGTGCAACAGAGACCCAGTATAAGAAAAAAGACCTCAAATGGTGAGACCAAAATCTAACAAAATAATACAACAAAGTTCCTGATGTTGTTGTTGAACTAGCAGCTTGTATTTCTGTTCTGAGTCTGTTGTTAAGAGTGACAGTAACAAACAAAGACAAAAGCTTCAGTGAATGAAACAGTCTTTCTTTAAGAAACTCCCTGAAGGCTTCTTGTGCTTTCAGATTCAGACAGATACAGACACATGTCAGCGCACTGCTCATCTGTACAGTATGTTACAGTAATAAATCAGTGCAGTACTTCATCTTCACAGTGAAGGAAAGCTGTCAGGTGATGTTTGACTACAAAGCTGCT
The DNA here is from genome assembly GCA_036877625.1 of Ambastaia sidthimunki. Classification (NCBI taxonomy): domain Eukaryota; kingdom Metazoa; phylum Chordata; class Actinopteri; order Cypriniformes; family Botiidae; genus Ambastaia; species Ambastaia sidthimunki. The sequence continues at coordinate 7,251 of JAZGTK010011247.1, read as the reverse complement.
GCAGAAGACGAGTTGGACCTGAAGAAAGGGGACGTCATAACTATTATTAACAAGGTGTGTCTCAGCTCACCTGCTGACTGCTTTGTGTTCACAGCAAACACTGTGATCACATGTATATTTAAGGACAGTCATTACTGCAAATAAATACCTTTAGAATGATACAGGAATTAACCAATCAGATTCAAAGACTCAAACAGCTGTGTAGTGACCAATTATAGCCATTCAAACCATCTGCCTTAAAAAAGATCATGAAATTGTTTCACCACAGACACAAGCAGCCATTTTAATATAACAGCTCATATCAGCTGTATACACACAAATGTGTTTTCTGAGCAGAGTTTTTTGTCCCCTCAAGGCCACTGAGGACAAGGGCTGGTGGGAGGGGGAATTAAACGGATGCCGGGGTTTTTTTCCCGATAACTTCATCATGTTGATCCCAGCGGATACCCTTCATGTGAGTGTTAAAAGTTCTCAGGATTGGTCCATTGGCTTACAGAACACAATCTTCCCTGTATCAACTTTACTGGAGTTTCAGTCAAACTCATGGCACTACATCTAACCCTGAAGAACTGATTGTCACTCAGTTCCTGTTAGTGGGGAGGAACTCTGACTTGATTTCTTCAGCTTGGATCGTGAGCTGGTTCTTGCTCAGAAGGATTAATCTGTGATTTGTTGACATTTTGTCGTTGGACACAGATTGGAAATGCAGGAAAGCCACCGGTAAGATCTGGATCTGTGAAGCAAACAGGTACGACTGATGTCACAGTGGAAGGGCAGGTCCAACCTGCAGATGTTGTTTTAATAGTTGCTTTATAATTTTATTTGAATGTAGTTTCTGGAGGTGTGGGAACAGGTTTGTCAGGATTAAATGCTGATGAATGCACAGACACGTGACTGACCGGCTTTATGACAGACACTGCTCGTGTTTTTGACGTGTTATTGAATGCACTGCTCTCTTCTCTTTAAACAGATGAAAAATCAGACACTAAAGACTTTCGAACTGACCCAGTTGGTAAAATTAAGTTACCTGGTCTACATAAACCACCAGTCCCACCACTACCAGTGAAGGAGAAGCTTGGCAAACTAGCTTCAAAAAGGTGACGAAATAAGAGTTATCTGAGACACAATGTTTGAAATGAAACCTCATTCGGGTTTGCTTAGAGAATCATGTAGCATCTGTGACACTGTTTTTCTGTCAAAGAGCTTTTAAATGTTGCATTTATGAAGAGTGATGGAAATGTTATGAGTTGCTGGGAGACTAAACAAATTCAAACTGCCTGTTTCCTGTTTTTCTGAGTGAGAGAAAAAGCACAGAAATGGTTTTGTCCTAAAGGCAGAGTGGATAAATTCTGACAACAGTGCAAACACAAATTGATGTATTACAGTCAATCTACAGAACTTACTCCTCCCCAGATCAAAGCCATGTAATGTTTGTTTGGAGTTTAAAAGAGTTCCCCACATAAACATACACACAGTGACGTATGATAGATTCAGCCTGATGGATGTTCATTTCAGATGGTTATTACATTAAATATTTTAACATGAAGGGAATATAATGTTTTTTCTTCCTATTAGAAACACTGAAGAGCCACCTGCCTCACCCAAACAGCCCCTCCACTCACCCAAACAGCCCCTCCACTCACCCAAACAGCCCCTCCACTCACCCAAACAGCCCCTCCACTCACCCAAACAGCCCCTCCACTCACCCACACAGCCCCTCCACTCACCCACACAGAAGGAGGGGAAGGTGAAGACCTCTGACCAGTTTGATGGTGTAGATGTGTCCTCAGATAAACTCATCCATCCCACAGCTAACAGAGCCAAACCCCCACAGAGAAGACCACCAGCTGCCCTCGGTGCTGTGTCAAATGTGAGTCACATACACGACTCTGAATCCGGTTATCTGGCATTCAGTTTTCTTTATTGAATTTGCAAGTGTTTCGTGAAAGTTTGACTAGATTCTCTTGAATGAAGAAACTCATGGCCATGTTTTTATAAACAACATTTTCATCTTTAGCCTCTGCTAAATAACTTGAGAACATGATTCTCTCAGTTTCAACTTTATGAAGGTTTTCAGGATGATCAGACGACTGTTTGATTTTGATGATGAATAAAGTCAAATAACCTCATTATTGTTTTTATAAAGATTTCAGCTGAAACACACTGTAATGCAACATCAGAGAAGAAAGATGGTTTACCACAAAATGTTCCAGACTTACTGAAGGTTTGGATAACACTTTATTATAACTTTCATTAATGAAGTTTACACATTATGTAAAGCTTAACAGATCATTGCCTAGTGTATCTTCAAATAGTTAGAAACCTAAATATATTATAAATATTCAAATTTGAGCTTACATGAACTAATGATCTGTTAAGCGTTATATAATGTTTTTAAAGACTTGTTAATGAAAGTTTTTATAATGTGTTACCAGTTTAGAAGGTTCATGATCTTCTGTTTCTTGAATATATTACTTCATCTGGTTACAGGTTACAGAAGGTCACTCAACACCTCCCAAGACTGACCAACCAACCAAATCCACCTCCCCACCCAAACCACAGAGTGAAACCAAAGCTGTTCTTCAGGAGAACCCCTCACTGGCTTCTGTGCTGACAGAGCTCAAAGACCTCCGCAAATCTCTGAATCTCCTCAAAGCTCAGCATGAGTGAGTAAAAAAACTACAGACAGACTGAATCATCTCATCACATCCTCTCATCACATCATCTCTCTGTTCTGACCAGGAAAGACATACAGGAGCTTAAAGATGAACTGAAGGACGAGAGAGAAAAACGGACGAGGTTGCAGGTGAGAGTCTGTTTGGTGACAGTGTTTTAGTTACTTGGCTTCTCTGTAACCACAGCAACCAGAATGCCAGCAGCTATAAAGACGGGTCGTGTATATGGAGATGAGTATGTGCTGATCTCAGCCTCAAGGGTGCAGCATTGAGTTACAAACACAACCTGCTTGAGCTAATGTATCTTCAGACTCTGCTGTCTGTCTCCCAGTTCTGTCAGGAAGGACATCTGTGTCGTCCCTAAACATACCAGATACAGTATATCTGCCACTAATACATCTTTTGCCTCTCAGAATAAAGTCACCCAGAGTCATTTTAAAAGTGTAATTGACATAATGTCACTTGGCGCTGGTGTTGAGTGTAACGTAAGAAATAAATCAGCTGTGATTCTGATATTTGCAGAATGAAGTGGCAGCACTGAGGAAGAAATAGTGACTATTAAAGATGAAGCAAGTGATTGTGGATATAAATGTGAAGAGACACGCACACGAGGACTGTCAGAGAGTCTGAGATCTCCACACACATTACATGCTGAAGAACTCCTGATTCCAGCTGGACTACAGCTCCATTTAGAAGACATCAGCTCATAGGCACAATTTCCACTCCTTTACTGATTTTAAAAGTGTAAATGCCAAATAATTATTTCATAAGTTTATGGTAATGTAGGCTAAACAAGGTCTTAAGGTATTAACATGTTTCATATGTTGTATGTTTGTTTGTAACCTGTGGACATAAATCAATAAATAATTTCACTGTTATTTGTCAGATATGTTTGTTCCACACCTGTTCCTCGCTTTTTGTTTTTATGACAATTTAGCCTCATCCACAAATCATCTCACTGTTGGAAATGTTTTGTCTGAGTTAAAGTGATTATGACTGTATTTTCCTTCCCAATATTGTGACAGTTTGACTGCAGGTCACGTACAGCGACAAAAGTGCTGCTGAGGAATAATAGAGCAGTTTGAATGTTTCTTTGTGAATGACAGATGAAATCTCATTGGTTGGGAACTGCAGGATCTGAAAGTTCTTATTGTTCCTGTGACAGTATGAGACAGTATGTGTGGATTTAATTTCTCAGTTGAAATGTATCATCTGGAAAACATGTGGAGTAAATTAGATCTTTATAACCATTTTAACACCAACAGAAACTGACACCAAATGATATAAAGGTTTGTCAGTTGTGGTGATGACAGTAACACCATTCAGAAAGAAACTCACTATTTATTTTTTGGTGTGAGTTATCATAGATAATTGATTGGAAAATTCAGCCTGGATTTGCAGATGAATAAATAAACCTGTTACTAATAATAAGAGCTGTGAAACTGATACACTTATGACAAAACTTCACAAAGAGACAGTTCATATCAAATGTTTATTGCTGACATGCATGTAGAGATTTGATGAAGTACAAAAATATGTCTTTTATACAAATTTGTTTTCATCTCTGTACAGTTAGTTTATTCTTTGACACTCGTCTAACACAGCAGCTTAGGTCAAACACTCAGGCTTTTGTTTTGACTAGAACTAGATTTAATTTTACACCAGATCTTACAAATGTTCCACTTTTAGTAAAAGATGCAACAAAAGAAACTATTTTGAAATCTGTATGAAATATTTGCACAAAGTGGCCTAGAAAAAAATCAAATACAAACCTTACATTTAATTCTCTTGCTGTATCTCTCTCTTACTACACATCATTTCTGAAACACCCACAATCGTTTCAGTTTCTGCTGCATCTCTGCACATCCTGCTCATTTGAATCATGCACTAATTGTTTTTAAATGCATACCGAGCTCAACATAGTTTCATGCTGCAGACAAAATCTGGACATCACAAAACTGCTTATGCAGGGGGTCCTCAGTCACAGTAAGGGGCCTAAAAACAGACATCAAAAACAGAAACTAATTTGTCTCATCTAGATTTCTAGGTACAGACCACACAAGCATGTCAACAGCAGTCGTATTGCAACCGTACAGATTTGCTAGGAGATCATGGCTTTTGTGAAAACTGTACGTAGCCCGAGGATATAGCCGTGAGGCACTCAACTTCTGATCTGATTCACACATATTATCCACTGCAATACTGCTTTACGACCAAATATATTCACATTGAGGTGGGAAAAGACTAATGCTTTAAATGATGGCAGGCAACATCACTTTTAAGTATTAATGTCTCGTGTTAAAACACTGATGTGATTTTTTAAATCATAATAATAACACCCTGTCCTCTGACACCATTAACCATAAAGGTTGTTATTCACACTGGTCAGAGCGTGTTTTAATCCTGACCTCACAAGACAAACTCTACATCAATTCTACACATCATGCTAATGTGCAAGATAGCTTAGCTGATTTAAAAACAGAGCTATGCTGTCAGTCTCTGTGTTAGTGTAGCTTAATATATAAAAAAGGTAATTTTACACAAATAAAGGGTCAGAAAGAACAAAACCTTCACTGAAGAGAGAAAAAAACAAATGAGAAGAGATGACAGCAATGATTTGAGTGATACGGGATCTCTGCATTTCCATGTCATTCAGCTAGAAAAAGACAGAATGATGAATTATACACAGATAATAAATTAAAAAGGAAGCAGAAAAGGTCACAGAAAGGGAAGTTACTTCTTTCATAAGGGAAATAAAGTGACATTCATGAACTCAGAGATCTACAGTACTGCATTTCTAACTAAAACAAGACAGACATAAAACATCTTAAACTGATGCCACAGGTCAATGCAAGCCAACCGTCTAGTCAACTAAGATATATTCTATCATCAAAAGCACATATTCACTGATAAATCTTCAACAATCTAAGGCAAGATAACCCAGAATGATGCTTTATACACACGAGTATCTGAGATTATGAGAATATTCTCATGTCATGAAAATGAAACAAATGCACAGAACAGATTCAAAGTGAGTTTGACGGCATTTCCTTCCTACCGGGGAGGGTAAGAAGAAACTCATTAAAATTAAATTAAATTAACAGTCCTCTGTGGAATGGGTTTCTTTTATCATTGTGGCCGAAAATGTTTCCCAGCAGCCAAATCTCTGTCCCTGAGCTTCAGCTGTAATGTGTGGAGATGCAGGTCGCATGAGAAGACGCGTTCTGACTGACTGGTGTTATCAGAGGATGAGAGCTGACTGACTCGGTCCTGCAATATTCACCTCTGTTTGACAGCATGATTACAAAGAGTTTTTACTGCAGTTTGACTGAATGAATGCAGGAGAGAATAACATGACATCAGGCTTAAAAATACATTTCTGGTTGAGTCCGGCTGAAGTTTTGAGCTTTCCTGCTTAGGAGAGAAAATGACGTACCATATTATGAGACTGAATGCAAAGCCATGCTTTCTGTAGACATACAATCACAGAATCATTTACATGACACTAGCTGCCAACAGAAACCCATTTAAACAGAGGACTGGAACACACGGCTTATCTGAGGTTATAGATTTCATAATCTGTGATACTTAACATCTTTAATGATAACAAAGCTTGTGTTAAATGCTACTGTTTTAGAAAGAGGAGAAATAAAGCTTATTTAAAATGAGGAACAAACCAGTTACTGGTTTTTGACACAAAAATCGTTCAACCTCAATGCTAATCCCAACCTCAGTGCTAATGCTCAGAAGTCTGTGCTTGTGTCCAAACCCCCAACATCATGAGTCCTGCTTCTACAGAAGCCAGAGCATCATTTAAACCCACTGAGAGAAGGAAACAGACTGATAATGGGAAGAGGTAGATTTGCAGTTATGGATACAGATGGGAGAGATATAGACAAACTGGTTGAGGAGAACAGGAAGGGCGGGGACAGACAAAAGGGGTGGTCATGTGATTCGAGGCATCCACACAGAAAGTGCTAGTGGACTAGAGTGGAGGGTTGTGTGTGGTTTGCTACATGAATCTGAGTATTGCTGAAGAGTGTGTATGAGTCTGTGTGTCAGATTTGGGCAAGGATTGGCATGGAGGTGGTGTTGGTGTCCTGAGCCAATGAATGGAGCGACAGAGAGCGCTGAGCCGTTCCGTGACTCACACGTGTCTATCAGACACGCACTGCGTGCTCTCACACAGAAAGGAACATACATACGAGCATGCGCCCAGTTCCGTGGCTCATTCTCTTCCGGTGATCCCGTCCACGGGCGGAGCAAGGTGTCACTTGCGGAGGAAGCGCTGGGCCAGTATTGCGGCATCCAGAGGGCTGATTGGCTGAGCGTCGTGGCCGAGACGCCTCACTGGAGGCACGTTACCCAGAAGCCTCTTGCTGAGGAAGTTCTTGGTGTGATTAATAGTGTTCTTCTCCTCCGCCAACAGCAGCTGCTGTCTCATGTAGTTCTCAAACTCATACTGAGACGACTCCTCTGTCATTTTAGCCTGGGGAGACGATGAGATCATCTCAATAAAATCAGGTATTGCTGACTTTTTAAATGTGAATAATTTTAACTTTACTTTCTACAACAT
>JAZGTK010011246.1:0-15763 GCA_036877625.1 Ambastaia sidthimunki | reverse complement strand
GTCAGGCCAGCTACAGGGCAGACTCTTCTGCATATACACAGCCATGTTAAAAATTGCTGATTCACTCTCCAGATTTGTAATACTTTCTCTATACATATATGCGGTGTGTGTGTCTCAGCCTAAAAGTGTATGAGTGCTTTGTGTTAAAGTGGAGAATGATACCGTCTACATGCATGTGCATGTGTGTGTGTGTGTGTGTACGCCCATGTGCATGCTCTATGGGGACTAGTGAGCACAGACTGCCTTTGAGAATTGAAACAGGAGAGGGACAAAATAATGTATTTATAATGTATTTATTTTATAATGTATTATACTGCTGAAATATAGGGTGTACTGTTCCTTACTGGTGTTTTTATTTGTGTATACATTAGCATATATATATATATATATACTGTGTACTGTAAATATACTGTATATTTTATGGAAAGCAAATTGGAGAGAAACATTCAGATAGAGAAGTTCAATGACACATTATGTGAGTCACATTCTGCAGCAAATATTTGCGTATAACAGATTGTGGTCCTCCTTTCTCATGTGCATTTTCTTCACTCCAGCAGTTTTTGTAATTATGCAGCGTAAATGATAATCTAACCTCTGAATCTTAATGCTGTATGGAGCTTCAGTGTACCATCCAACTGCCAGTACAGTTTATTCTTACAACAGTCATTTTTCTATTTAAACATTACTGTTTTTACACACTGTCAACTGATTGTTTATTGTATGGTGATAGCCTTAGGCCAATGGACAACTGCAGAAGCTTTCTACAATCACAAGCTTTAATATGATTGGCTGGCTGTTTTTAACTTCCAGGGCCAGAGTAGGCAGGTTTTATCTGTCTATCAGGGATGATATGTTGTGTTTATGGGGTACATGTTTATGAGGAAGAGCTAGTCACTAGATTTGCAGTGAATTGTATAAGGTTTCGGACATCGAATGAAATATTTAGATATTTATATTTAGTTTGATGCACCTAGTAGCGAGTAAACCAGATTTTTCTTTTGGCATATTTTTATGTTTGTGAATAATTTATGCTTGTTACGTTTGTGTTATGGCTTGTCAGTCCAACTGTATACACAGACAGAGATACTGCACCATGTTTAAGGACCATGGACAGCACCAGAGCACACAGTCCTGCGCCGCCTTTTATGCATGCTGCTGATATCCACCACTGCAGCTGCGCATGCGCGACACAGTCCCTGATAGACTGCTAGTGGTACGATTGTACCGCATGGTCTGTTTTAATGCGGCCTTGATTTAGAAGCTGCTTTAGTCCTGATCTTCTCTTGCCAAGCCCTTGCTGAGCTGTTTTGTTTTCCCAGCTCAGCTTTTGCATTTGTAACCTTTTGCATTTAAGCTTTGTGGAGCTGTTTGTGCTTTCATTCATGCAGGGGCTGGTTGAGTTAGGGAATAGCGGACATCTGCACTGGGTTTTTTAATACTTTCTCTCTCTTTCTCTGGAGATTAGGGAATAAAACAGCACAGATTCCCTCACTCTCTCTCTCATACGCACACATGTACCCTCCCCCACTGATAGGATCTCTAGAGGATGGAGTGGATTAATGACCTATCTGGAGAGGGCCATAGTTCTCCAAATCACCCGCCGGAACTACTTACCCCTGCTCCTGATTCTTCTGTGTGTGTTGTGTTTTAGATCTGTCTATTTCTACTGTATCTTTGCACACAAAATAGGGCAATAAATATGTTCACAATGTATTTATGATGATTTTGCAGCTGATGTAAAATTAAGTAACAACACAAATATTGTGACAGTTGTTTTTTTGCCTATTAACTTTAAGACTACAGTTTTATGTCCTGTCCCAAATGTTACTTTTGATGTCAGCTTGCAGTCTCATGATGGACACCGTGTGTCTGTGTAGCCCACAAGGCCATAAGTGTCCCATTTGTCATTGTAGGTTTCAGACGGGTGCTGAATTGTGGGTCTGTGGCTGCTTACTAGTGTTCAACAGTATATTTGGCCAAACGTCCTGAGAGTTTTGTATCAGGCAGACTGTGAGGGTGTAGGGTGACATTTTGGACTCTTGTCACAGACAGATGTTTTTGTAGCATCTCTGATTTAGGCTTCAGTAACGCTAATGCTGTTAATGTTGGCAAGTTTGATTATTATTAAGTTCTCTACAGTATTTTTTTTTACTGTTATTATTTTACTATTTTGCAAAAAAGCGTTTGGTGAAATGATTTCTCTTATTAAATGATCAAATCACCATTTAAAGAAAGAGAGGACTCAAAATATGGGTTTGAATACATTATAATATTTAAATTTTTGACATAAATTATTACATATTATTAAATAAATATCAAGATAGATTTCGAAGATCAAAAGAATAAGAAACAGAGAATTTTTACATGCATTGCGCAATATTAACACAAACTTGAATCTTTTGTGATCTCAGATTCACTTTCTCTAAGTCACGCATTCTCTTATTTTATTCAAATGGTTGCGAGATTCATTCAGCCATTAATACAAACTGCTAAAAGTGTAGTGACTGGGAAAACTGGTGACATCCTTGTCTTTCTTGTTAAATATATACAACAGCCCCCTGCTGTGTGTCTGTGTCTTAGCTCACAGCAGTGTCCTCTCTTCCTGTGACAGTATTTAAAAGATCTCCAGTTCTCTCTTTGAAGAGCACATGCCCCCCGGCTCCACCTGCAGGCTTCAATAGGCCTGTGTACTGTTGTGAAAAAAACATATGGCCGGAAAACCCACTACACAATCCTGCAGGATCATATAAGCAGTTAGTGGTGTTTGCACTTGGAAAGTATCACTGTTGTTATTGCTTATACTAGGGTTAGATATTTAAACAACCCCTTGATTCTTAAGAGTCACGCACTGGTTGTGCTACTTCGCACTGAGACGTGTGATGTAGTTTTTATAAGTGATCAGGCAGATGTAAAAGCAAGTGAAAAAATTCCAGAGAGGCAATCGTGCTGTATCTAAGTACCAGAATATAATACTTGGGGGTAATACTTTTGACTTTAGCCGGTAAGCAATCACATAGAAACCACCCAAAGCACCCTAGCAACCACCAAGCAACATTCTACAGAAGCATCCACCTAAAACACCATTTAACTGCATAGCAACAAAATAAAAACCATTCAGAACCTTCTTTTTTCTTCCTTCCTTCCTTATTTCTTTTTTTCTTTCTTATTGTTGTTTTTTCCTTTCTAAAGTTTAATTGAACTCTTTATCTGATTTCAGCCAAAAAAGCTGCCGACGGCTCTGTCATCCCCAACGGCTACTGCGACTTTTGTCTAGGAGGCTCGAAGAAAACCGGCTGTCCAGAAGATCTCATTTCCTGCGCCGACTGCGGCCGATCAGGTGGAGCCAAACTCTCAGCTCCGCTATGTGTTTGTGAAGTGGATTTATTAATACTCCCTCCATATCACCATCTCTGTTTTCAAACAGGTCATCCATCATGCCTGCAATTTACCGTCAACATGACGGCTGCGGTGAGGACCTACCGCTGGCAGTGCATCGAATGCAAGTCATGCAGCTTATGCGGCACGTCAGAGAATGACGTAAGTAAACACACACGCTTCATTTTATTGCATTTTTGAGCTGTTTAATCCAAACCCCAGCGATGGCGTTTGGTGACATGTGCGTACAAGGATCAGCTTGCATTATTTTTTTAGGATCAGCTTTTATTCTGTGATGATTGTGACAGAGGGTACCACATGTATTGTCTAAGCCCTCCAATGGCGGAGCCTCCTGAGGGTAAGTGCTATTTGTATTTCTTTATGCAGGATCATAACCATTATAGACACGCCCCCTCATTATGTGGATTGTTGTTCAAACAATAGGGGTTGTTTTTTGTGGTTGATTCTTAATCTTATTATATTTGGTTCAACCCCCAATCCTGAATATGTGGTTAGACTTAACTTCCTTAAATAAAGCTAAAGTTGTTTTCAGCTTACCAATTTCACATTTCTTACCTTATGTTAAAAAAAAAATTAAGATAAAATAATAAACTTTTTTGGCAGATTAGAACCACTACTTAACTTTGGCCAAATTGTACGCCTCTTTTTTAACACCCAAATTTGTTCCTTTGCAGGGAGCTGGAGTTGCCACCTTTGTCTACGCCAGCTAAAGGAAAAAGCGTCCGCCTACATCACACTAACCTAATCACCTAATCTCATCCGCCTCTATCCCATCATCACAGATCCAAAGAGACTCCCCCAACATCGACCAGAAGAGAACACTGTTGTGCCGTGTCTGGTGACTGCAAGGAAGACGACCTGTAACCTGGAGACATCAACATTTTTGTAGGTTTCCAGGACATTTCCTCATCAGTCCCCCCAAAGAGCTTGTTTCTTCATGAACCAGAGGGGTCACCTTCTTGCCAAACTGTTTCCTGGTGGTTAGACAAGCAGTGCCAAATTGTTTGTGGCTAAAGAGACATTTTTTGCACGAATGGGGCATTTCAGTGGGAGGAGTCTCTCTGTGACATCATCAGATGACACACCAACTGCAGATGAGATGAGAGCAAAGTGACCTCACCACGCTTCTGATTGGTTTAGTTCTGATGAAAGTATGTGGTGTCAATGTGTCATTTTTTTCCACGATTTTCTTCGGGAGCAGATACCAGCACGTAATGGAATGATTCGTAGTTAAATTTGGCCTTATTCTTGCTATAATTAGACGTATGTAAGAAAGATTAATGAAATAGAGAAGTTGCTCCGTGTGAAGGAAGAAAATATTTTTTCTTAATCTGCTGATTTCTTCCGTATTTCCAAAAAGATCCCCACAACCTCTTCCTATTCTGAAAAAGCCAACATAGAATTCCCTCTCAGCCAGGGTGCGTTTGCAAGAGTGTATATTTATCGGGCAACGTTTGTCCTTGTTTTAAAAAAAGGGCGTTAAATGTTCGATTGTTCTCTTTTTTTATGATGACTTGCCTGCATGTTGTAATAGTATGATTTTTAAATAATTTAAGGACAAAAAAAATCAAAGAAAAGCACACTTAATCTGCAATAATGTTTCTGTGTTTGTGACCCACTCTGGGTAAGTTGCGTCTGTATGTATGTGCGCTTTAAAACTCTTGTGGAACTTTGAAACCGCAGAATACAGCGGGCGAGAACTTCAGTGGACGGAGCATTAAAAGTGCGAGTTTTTGAAAGACTGATGCTTTCAGATGCCACAGCGATTCTCAATTTTTGATTTTCTAGGCAATCTGTAGACCAGCTTGGAGATACTTTTTTGCGTGGTCTCTTTGGAGGGGCGCTTTTTCTTTTTTTGTGACAAGAAAATTGTGCGCCTTTTTTGCAGAATGAGCTCTTCATTATCTGTAAGTCTGCTTTGTGTTCCGAAACTTGCTACTGGAGCCCTGCTTAAAAGAATTTAAAATGTCAGACAAATTTCAGAAGAGTGTTAGGGGACGACAGGGTGTGTATGTGTGTGTGTGTGTGCGAGAATGTCCCCTCTTATCCGTGGCCTAACTAGAAAGACTGCCTGCCATTTTCTCTACTCTGAATCCTTGAGCTTTAAGTTGCGAGACATTTGCTGTAAATAAATGAGCACTCTGTCTTTCCTGAATCAGTCCATGTTATAAGTGAAATGTTTTATGTGCTGTACTGCATCAAAATGTGAAAACAGCCTTTTCTACACAGTTAGTGGAATATTAATCCATGTTATTAGGTTATTTCTATTTTTGTATAATTTTCAGATTCATAGTTTCAATGAGCACTGCGCCATTATTATTATGCCAGATACATTATAAATTAGGTAATGTTTTAAATTCCTTTTAAAAGATTTGTAGAAATGTTTTGTCTTCAGTAGAAATAGTTTTGATTTCACATTTTGATCATTAAACTTCTCAGTTAAGCCAACTAGAATTGTTTTCCCTTGTTGTTCTGTTTTGTATTTCTGACTATATTGCACAGTCTGTGTGATTTTGGATGAGGGCACTATTAAAGCATTTTGATAATAAAACGAAAGCAATTAAATCTGAGTCAAAATTAGGACCATTTTCAATAACCACACAACAGTTACACATGAAATGTGTTGATTATGCTTCAGTTCAGCCTGAAGGTGAATTGTGTAATTTTGTTTGTTAAAATTCTTCTAATATGTTCATTGTGTGGATAAAACTGTAAATAAGCCATTTGAAGGTTCACTTCCACAAGCCAGAACACTGTGGCTTCGTGGCGCTTACAAAACATTGCTCTGTTGGTTTGGGCATCCTAACATAGCAACATAGGCTCAACCAATGGAAAGAGTTTGGGGTGGGATTATATGTTTTTGATTGACCAATGAAAGAGAAGGGGGCAGACAGATGGGATGGTAGGAGTGTTTGGAAAATTATTTGCAACTCTATTCCAAATTACACATTTTACCTTCAATATTAAAAGAAGTATTTTGATTTGTCTGCCTTGCTGAATTTTTTTGTTAGAACCCTTTAAGAACGTCAAATGATTGTTACTAAATAAGTGTTACTCCACTGGCCTTTATTGGCGAGGGGTGGAGCAATGATGACATAATTGTGTTCTTAGTAATATGAGAGTTGGAGATGGAAGCGTAAGTTCACAAACATCCAGATTTTAAGAAAAAACTTTTATGGTGAACGACTATATTTTTATGTCTGTGAAGACCACTTTAGATTCTTCTAACAAGGCTTTTGTCCCCTTGTCTTTAATATGTCTCATTGAGTTTACAGGGTCTTCTCTACCCGTATTATGTCGTGCTGTGACTTTTGCTTGCGTTCTTTTCATTTTACCCTGATAACAACACAAAAAGATGTTCTTGTGCGAGAGGATGCGTGTTTTCCATTCTTGTAACTGTCCATTAAATAAAACAGATGTATGGAGATTAGAAGTGTGTTTTGACTCAGGACTGAGTTGTACATTTTTTCTTTGAACTTGGGTGCTCTACATGGACCTGAGTGGCTGGTATTGCTGCTGCTCACAATCCATTTTAAAGAATGTCCTTTGTTTTATTTCTGTCCATTTTGAAAAGCAGGAAATAATAAAAAATGTACCATTACCTGATTTTGTCTTTTGTGATTCCTGTGTAATTTATCCTAATGAATTCATATTGTTTTAGTATGTTTCTCAAAAAATTCTAAAGTGCACAAGTTGTATAGAGAGCATTTTTTCTTACAGTATACATTTATATACAATATAGAATTTCTATACATGTATATACATAATACAAAGAGTGACCAATAACAATGTCAATTTGCAAGTGACCAATAACATTGTCAAATCATATGGGTTTGGAACAGCGGGCAGGTTGATAAATGATTTCATTACAGAATTATCATTTTTGGGGAAACTGTTTCTACATCTACTTTACTGTACTATACAAATATACAGTATAACTATACAGTATAATTGGAAGCTTCCTCAGACTATAAAGATCATTCTAAGCATAAACATGTTGTTCTTAACACAATGGGACACCATGGAGAATAGGGCAGCACAAACTATTGGATCCAACAGTGCAATGTAGCTCATTTATACATGAAGACATTTCCATAAAACTTTTAAAGGCACAGCACTCATTATGGCCCATTGAATGAAAGGGTCATAAAGAAGATAATAAATAAAGACAATTTAATAACTATTTTGGCACAAAATGCTTTGACTAACATTATAAGCAGACCTTGGGGGAATGTTAAGAATTGTGATATGACATTTTTAATACTAACTAATACTTTTGGCAACAGATGCTTAATCTGATTCAAGGATAACTATGCAGTAATGTTTTGTATAAAATAAGTCTCTGTTTCCTCTCTACTACAGCTAGAACATTACCTTTGATTAATGGCATGCACTCTTCAATCATATTGCACTGTAAAGCTGTAAAGCTTTTAATTGGATGGGTGAGTTGTAAAACATATATTCGCAGCTTCTGAAACGTAATTAACAAACCAGTAAATGGCCTGTTTGTGCAGCACTATTTTTACTTAATTATTTGTTTCATCACTGTGTGTGTGTCCTAATCTACAGTTGATACAAAAAGCCACATTGGTAATACGGTAAATATTCTTTTACAGCTGTATTTTTGTGGGCATGAATTCTCATTTTCCTTTTATTACAGCAAACTACTTCAATCTAAACTCAGTTTCTGAGCAAACCAAACCAAAAATGTCTAACATCTCATCTTCATCAAAAAATACATTAACCCTCTGCAGCATGACCACAATATTGTCCATAACATTAAATTCTTAATAAAAATATATGTGTGTTCTGCTGTTAAATCTTAATCATGTTGTGTTAATAAAATCAAATTATGTTATGTGTCTCTAGATGTCGTTTGTGTCTCTCTCTCTGTGTGTACATATGTGTATTTTGCTTTTTGGAAGGGAGGGGGAGACTCCAAGCCAATTACCACATTCACCAGACAGCCTCAGACTGCTGCTTGCACTTTCCCTCCAATAAGAGCCCGGCTGCAATGAGCTGAGGCCTGAATTGGTTGCCATGGCAACTCATGGGGCTGCTTGCATGGCGACTGATGCTGGGCTGGGGTGATGGATTACAGTAATGGGATGGGGTGTGTGTGGGGGGTTGTGAGTGGAAAGAACTCATAAATATATTAAGAATGCATAAATATATTGGAAATGTATGAATAAATCTGAAATGCATCGACACAGACGAGAAAGTGGACAGAGGATCTGTGGATTTGGACTGTTCTACACCTTTACACTGTTACAGTGAAGGTGTAACCAGGGTTTAAAAATGACAGTTGTGTAGCTTTAATACAGACTTATTATATCCCACAGTTCATTATGAAATTCCATTTCTAATATCTATGATGCTGAACTTGAGACAACTTTTGTGATGTTCTTTACACTGTTTAGAAGCTCAACAAACGCATATTTATGATTAAAGACGACTGGCCCACCCCTCACTGTGTACTTACAGGGAAAGATAATTTTGCATAGTTTTCTGTAAAAAATAAAAACTTGTACATGTCTGCCGCATAGATAAATATATTATATAACCAATATACTTATACTAGAATATAATTTTGTTTTCACTTTTAATGCTAATACATAAGATCCACTGAATATTTTACTATTTTAGTCAAGACTTTTTGTATCTTGGCTAATTTTTTAACTCATTTCACCACAGTTCAGTGATGAAAACAATAAGTAACATTATTTTAAAAGTATAGCTTCAATAATTCTAGCTTTGTATAGTTTTAATGTGAAGTCTGTAGACATTTATTTACAAATATCAAATGAATTCTTTCACTATTCTGCCATCTGCTGTTAGCTGTGAGTCAAGAGCCTGGGAAACAACAAGCATATCAAGAACTTTTATTTGTATTTCTTTTATTGTTGTTTATTAATATTTGTTTCCTAAATTCACACAAAGCAATAAAAATTTAACATTTTACAAGCTTTTACCAAACAATCATCCAGGGAAACAGTGTGTCCTGTAGAGCATTGTATTAACAGCAAATAGATTTGATTTCCATGGAACTTGCATACTAATAAAATTATTAGCTTAAAAACAATGCAAGTTGCTTTTGATAAAAGCATCTGCCTAATGCATACATGTAAAATGGCATCAATAACCATAGGAGAGAACAATGTATCCTTAAAAGCCAACTGACTTGCTTACTCTATTAAACCAACTATACCACATCAGTTTGGCCAGCTTAATCATCAATAAGGTGCATTTTTACTAGCTTGAATGGTAAGACCATCATGGTCAACAAATTTGACCAGTTATCCTGTGAATTCATGCTGAATTCATGCTTTTTTCATCAGGGCGTTCTCTTGGTAGATATTACTACAGAACACATATACTAATAAAAACTTAAAGCTTGAATGCTATAAATTTGGCAGCAAGAACCTTCATTTTTACTATGCATTTTTACTAGGTGTGTGCAATTAGATGGTTGCACCTCATCTGTTTTGCCTGTTTTGTGATAATATTTTAAATATTATCCTTATGCATTTTCTGCCTCTCATGCTTCTCAGTATATACAGTCAGCTTTTGTAATGGTACAGTCTTGTTTGTTTGAACTTAAGTTGGTCTTAAATACAGCTGAAACTAAATTAATGTTTTTTTTTAACTCCAAAGCATTACCAGTGAATTTTGCATCACAAGTAACAAATATTGAATGTGTTTCAAGTTTTTGTTCAGTTTGATTGATTATTCTTTAAGCTGCATATTGATAAATTGATTTCTAATCTTAATTGAAATAAAATTGAATTGAATTAAATTAAAGACAGGCTTTTATTTTAGAAACAGAACCTTTTTTTAATACAAAGACAATATTGGTGTCTGCCACCTTTTAACTTTTACAGCTATGGAGATTTCTATGAATGCTCTTGTACAATATCTGAAAACATTTGATACTTGGTCTTTCATAACGCTTACAGTTATCAAACGCAGCACTGTATGCTGCATGATAAGGCAAATTGACTTTTACTGGCTATGCAAAGAAATTTAAATTGCTACTGTGCTGGTACCCTCCTTATTTTTATCTCATCTTATCTAAAAAAATTTACACCATAATCTCTATTCAAATGATTTATTGTTCCTTGTGTCTGCACTAAGTTTGGGATAAAACATTTAAAGTATACTGCATCTATAACATAGAATAGTTTCCAAAGTGTTTTAAAGCTAAACAGTTTTAAGGAGCTTTTAAATAATTTTAAAGGTTTAAAAGTAAATATTAATTTGTGGTAATATTCTGTATGTCTTGGTAATTTGTGTTGTGATTCCTAATTTATTGCATTTGCGATTTGATGCTGTAATTTTGTTGTCTTTGTTACTTGTTGTGTCCCTCTGAAAGTCTGAATAAAAAAAAGCCAAGACCTTTGATGGAAATAAATGGAAATAGAACACAAGAAGTTTTAAAATAGAAAACAATAATAAAATAATATGTACTGTTATTTAAGCATTCCAAGAAATATATTGCTTGTCGCATAAATACTGCTTCTGGGATTTGCACAGTTTATATTCATGTGACACATAACAAACACAAAGTTTTGAATACTGAGTATTGTCAAAATGTGATGTTTCAAACATAAACTTGCAAGTTACTTGAGGAGATTGTTTCTTCCTGTTTACATACGTGACAGTCAAACTAACATTTCATATGTTGACCCAAAAACATCTCTCATTTGGCAAAAGCAGGAGTTGATCTACAGGAATGTTGATGCAAAAACATGGTGACCCTTTCTATAAGCCGCATCTTTATGATCTTTATGGCATGGATGGGACAGGCAGGCAGGGCAGGGTCAATCTTGTGAGAGCATGCAACAACAGTCTCAAAAAAGACACCATAGGAGACTAAATAGGAATAAAAGTAAAAAAAAAACAAAAAAAAAAACTTCTAAGCGTCTGCTAAATACATAAATGTAAAGGATCAACCCAACAGGTTTATTTTGCTAAAACAACTGGCTGGATGTACATTAGTAATAATAATTAGCATAATATACATTAGCACAATAATAGTAATTATTATTATTATTTTAATTTTGTGGCTTCTTTTATAAAACCCAAGGTCAATTTACAGGCAAGCAAAAGTGATTTTAACAAGAGCAGTCTCAGTATTATGGTGGGGAGAGATGATAATGGACTTTGGATCGTGGAGTTTTAACACATTTTCTCAACATTTTGGTTAACTAGAGGTCACACAGAAATGATGAAGAATAGATGGGTCAACCCCCGGTTTTCTAAGTATCAGATATAAAAGGCGGATTTAACAGGAAGGTACAGAACCAGAAACAAGTGAAGAGCACGTAATTTTAGTCATTAATGAAGATAAAGATGGTAGACAGGCTTTAACTGAGTTAGTAAAAGGTCAAACTCACACATGGAGGATTTAGATCTGGATTGGAGACTGGATTACAGGAATCATAGCCTGAGTTACTTGCAAGTAATTGTTGATGAATATTTTTAATTGTAGACTCAAAAAGTCACTAATGTTGCATGGTACAATTATCTTGTAGAATTCATATCTGTTTTCAAAGTCTGGTTTTATTACTTCACTTGTAACAAATTCAAATAAGGGGAGTGGACTGATAGCCTACATTAAACATAATCAGAAGATAATATGTGCAGTATCCAGATGAGCGGTGAATAATCAGTTTTAATCACTACAGGGAAATTACTGACCTCGGAATTTTGCAAGTAACCAATCAGTATCAAGTATTTCAGAGAGCTGTATAATATATATTGATAAAGGAGACGTGTTATAAGTCATTTGTTTCCTCTGCAGTGCGACATCAGTTGTGTTCAGTCTTTTAAACTATGCAATTTACCTTCATTTTGTGTGTCCTCATTGGGACCTTCCTGGACCCAACAGAAGGTGAAGTGGTAGAACACTTCTCCAAGTGCACGCAATTCTTCTACAAGAAAATGGTTCCGGAGTTTGGCAAAACATATGTCCATTTATGTCAGCGCCTTCATGGAACATATTACTATGCCACACTTTACAACACAGACAGCCGCATACCTGTTTATTCTGCATACATCTTTGAGTTGAATGACGACGGTGGAAGAGAGAAATACTGGTCTGTTGAGCCACAGGTGAGTTTTTATTTATTGTAATTTAGTATATATAGTGCCTTCAGAAAATGTTGACTATTTTGTATTTTAATATATATTTTAAATACGAAACATGTATATGAATACATATGAAACATATATCTTGTGTATACAAAAGTTTGATTTTACAAAATGCTTTCTATGTGGATAACAAAACAATCTGACTTAACATGCTACGTTTTAGCCATTTTGGATAAAGGGTGGTGACCAGCAATTTTTAAATGATTTAAACTCCCATTAAACTCCCAGGGCTCTCACTGAGATCCAAATGAGATGAGAACACCTTTGTTTACCTACACTGACCTTTGTTCCTGCTAAGTGGATATTTTCCAATCATCTTATTTGGTTTCTTATTAGTATTCACCATTTATCATCAGTCTGCCATTCTATTTAATAACGCTCTCTGTTTAGGATAAACCAGACATAAAGTTAGATGAACCCGTCACATCTAAAATTATTTTAAAAATGCAGAATAAAGGGCTTTTTAAAAATAATGTGATCTGTTTTAATTACTGAATCTCTGCAAACTACAGTAAACGTGTTTGCTGTCCTTATTTCACTATTTTCAGGTGGTAAACAACTCTACAACCCTTTTTACATTGTATAGGAGGAAAACAGCTAATAAAATAAAAGTAATAACCAGTTATCAGGAATGATCTATTGTGCTGTTGTATATTACTGAAGACTATGGATGTTGCAACAAAGCAAGTCATGTAAGAAGTGCTTTTCTACAGCTGGTGAAGCTCACGTTGACCGGTGACATGATGTATGAGGGTGATCTGTCGTATAATTTGAAAGAGAATCCTGACATCAACCTGGGAGAACAACAGGCTCTGGATAAGGACTACAAAGACTCAGGTTTTGACCGTGGACACCTAAACCCAAGTGCACACCATGGAGGTATAAATCTTGAAAAAAAATTTTTTCACTTTTTAGGTAACCGAAGTGACTTCCTACAATTTGGGTATAATTCATTCATTCATTTTCATAAATGCCAAAATATACAGTACATATAATTAAGGCAATTATTAGGGTTCAAACAGGTTTCATTAAGGGCTTTGCATTCAGAACATATTGGCAAATTGGTGAAAATGGGCCACACCCAC
The DNA here is from genome assembly GCA_036877625.1 of Ambastaia sidthimunki. NCBI lineage: Eukaryota > Metazoa > Chordata > Actinopteri > Cypriniformes > Botiidae > Ambastaia > Ambastaia sidthimunki. The sequence goes on along the minus strand of JAZGTK010011246.1, from coordinate 2,129 downwards.
AGATTTCAATGGCTTATATCTGCTACATGGCTTGACAAATGAAAATTTTTGAAACATTCTTTTGATGAATGTTTGCCATGAGAATCTCTAGACAATGCAGGCCAAATTTTGAACAAATTGAACAAATGACCTCTTTTTATGAAGTGATGTCATAGGGTGTGATGGAACCTCCATTAGCCAAAAAATCTAAGATTTTTTTTTTAAGGGCCAGTCAAACGTTTTGAGCATAAACATAAGAGAAACTTCTTGGCTCAACTTTCTGGGGTTGCACTTCCTGCTTGGACCCCTAAAAAGTTTTTTTCTAAGAACCAAAAAGCCTAGTCTACAAAGCTACATTTACAAATGTACACTGTAAAGTACATTTACAATGTACTCTAGTACATTTACATGCTAGAGTAAAATATCCTAAAATTAAATAATCCAGAGAATAAAAGTGTACTTTTTAACGTTTTCTTTCTCTACATATTAATTTATTATTGCATTCTACTAGGTGAAAGTCGTGTTTCCACCTATACGCTGACCAATGTGGTGCCCCAAGACCACACACTGAACGAAGGGGAATGGGGCAGTTATGAGTTTAAAATGTCAAAAAATTTCAGAGAAAAAAAATGTGCTCAGGCTTATGTGCTGGTTGGTGCCATCCCTTCTTCTAACAACTGGATCGTAAAGGAAAATGTCAAAAGGGTGAACATCCCAGAATTCATCTGGAACGCCTTTTGTTGTGTGGATCAAAATGACAAACCTATCTTAAGTGGTGCTGCAATTGCGAAAAACACAAATGAAAATAAGGTTGAAGAACGTAGCCTAGATAAGATGGTTGAATTTCTTCAGGAACACTCTGCTCTAGCAGCTAAGGAGCTGTTCAGTGGCCAATGCCAAACTGTGGAGCATTAACAAGACATAATTCTTCAAATCATATTATCATCATGACATTAACAGATATGCAGCCCTTTGGCATATGTGATGTAGTTTTGTTATATGTGCTTATATAGTACATGTAATGTTTTAAACACATCCTTCTGTAATGATATCCGAATGATTTATGTCTGGTTGTGCTTATGTTTAATCCTATAAATGCAAACCAAATGTTCCTGGAAAATATGAATAAATAAGGTTACAGGACAATAAATAATGTCTTTTGTCTCATTTAATGTATTTTTAATGTGCAGTCCATTAATATTGGCACTCTTGGTAAATATTAGCAAAAAAAGCTGTGAATAATGTTATTATATTTTAACCTTTTGGTCTTTTGTTAAAAATATTAAAAATGCTTTGCTCTCATGGATATCAAACAATTGCAAAACCAACAGTTTATCAAAAAAATTGCAATTTACTTACAATGTATAATTGTTTATAATTATAATTACCAAAAATGTTGAAACATTATACTTGTTTAATACAGTACTGTGCAAAAGTCTTAGGGCACCATTAGATTTCAGCAATGGTGTTTAAGCAATGGTATAATGAGCATACATAATTATTTATATATAATTTATATCTCTTTATTAGAATACAACAAAAAAAATGCCAAAAAAGGAAAACTGTAGGCAGGATTAAATAAAACAGGAAAAAGGCTTCTGTAGGCTAAAGTGGCAGGTATTCCCCAACATCATCATGCTTTACGGGAGACTGTATCAATAAAATAACATTAGAAAATTATTTGATGTGAACCAATTATTCACCCATAGACTTTTAAAAAGCATAAAACACTTTAAGTTACAGCTTCATAAACCACCAAGAAATCAGATTAGCATAAATCAATCTACACCTGAATTGCATCAGTATTCACACTGTAATTTCTTAAACTGTTTTGGATGTTCTTATGCATACTGCATCATAGGATGGTCACTCCACCCGGGTAGATGAGAGATCTTCTCTTCAGTGCTGGGCTGGATTGGCCAACCCCAGGCTTTGAAGAATGAAGACAGATTTAGGTTTACCACCTTGGAGAAAGTTTCAGCATACAGATTCATCTTGCCTGCATTGTCGTTTGGCACTCCGGTCATTTCATGGTAGAGAGCAAAAACTTTCTTGAAAGCATCCCAGCCAAATTTGTCTTGAAGCTTGAATAAAATAATAGGGCAAAAATTAAGTGTATATAGATAATTATGACAAGAGAAATTCTGTTT
>JAZGTK010011245.1:0-15763 GCA_036877625.1 Ambastaia sidthimunki | reverse complement strand
AGAAGAAAAATCATAAACACAATGAGAATGAGTAAGTGATAGAATTAAAATTTTTGAACAAACTATCCCTTCAAGATATCTCAACATGTCTTTGTTTTGCCTGCACACTGAGCAAAAGAACAGAACGGTTTTCTTTTGATGCTATGTACAAAACAAACTGCAGGGATTGGCCAAACATGGAAAGTCAGGTGACGTTCAAAAATCAATCTGAGCGTGCTCAGTAAACTACTCATCTAACAAAAGCAAAACACTCCAATACTTGGATCTGTTTTGATCTGTCATCCTGCTTTAATATAAGAGATCAATCCTAATGCAGGCTAATATTTACCCAGATACGCTGATGGGTCAATACCAATGTGCACTTACAACATGTATAACAAGTGTGGACATATAGTGGCTCAGCATGAGTGCTCAGTTACATGATATAAAATTCCTGTGTTGGTGAATCTCTATATTGAAAGCCTAACTGACAGTCTCAAGTGCTTCTTCAAGATCAGCTAAGCAATATTGCAAAGCTTAAAAGCCTAAAGACTGTGTATCTATTTCCCATCAATAGCCAATTTTCCTACATGAACCTAGTCTTTATTTTCCAACAGGGATCGTTATTATACCTGTGAGTAAACTTGTATTATGTTTGGCATGATGATTATAATAATTATCAACTATTCTGGAAAAAGAACACAAACTGTTTAAAAGAGCAGTGTGTCCATCTGACTGATTACTGAGAACACGATTCATTTTATACAGACTGATAAAATGCAACTGTGGGTTTGTTTGTAAAGTCGAAGATAAGGTCACATTTGACCCTTTAAAACAGGCAACAAATTAACTGAGAATTTGCTTATGCTGTAAACATACACAGGCATGAAGGGTCACCTATAAACTGATTTTTCCAGCCATATAGCATCACTCTGCAGAGCTTAATTATAATGCAACAAAAACCAGGTTACATACGTAGACGAATAAACACAGACTGTATTCCTCAAATCGTGACTTTACATCTCACTGTCTGCCTCAGAAAATGAGCAGAGCTCTGTCATATCACAATCACAAAGATAGCAGATGCAAACGTAATTAAAACACATTCAAGCCTTGAATGTCTAATCTTTCCCCTTTTGTTTAAACTCAGCAGAAGTCAAATTCAACACAAAGCAAGTGATCAGCACAGACTAGGTTGATATTTTGTGCATTTACTACAAGGGGGGAAAAAGACCTGTGTTTCAACAGGGTGTCGCTTTAAAGAACTAAAGCCTTTTATGCCTGAAACCACACAGGGGTTTTTAGAAGTAATAATAACATATTTACAGGGGTTAAACACTGTCAGAGAGTGACTTCAGGTGATTAAAGACTTCTAATTAACTTTGGCCCTGTATTCCCTCTGAGGAGAGCTGGCCAACCCAACCCACAAGTGAGCAGATAACACTCCCTCTGTCAAAGAGAAAAGAAGGCATTTTCCAAATGGGGGATTGGAATCATAATTACATTCAGTATACTTCTAGATGTAACAGCAATATTATGTTATATAATATTAATGTTATATTGAAATGTGAAGTGATGTTATATTAATATAGTGATAAACTTAAATATCAGACAATAGTTTGGACAAAAGGATTATCATGCCTTTATGGTTCAGAAACAGTCTACCACTGTAGAACATTGACATTTGATAAAATAAATGCAATTTACTAATTTATTTTTTACATATATTATGTATACCTAGTCACAAATATTTATTTAGGTCAGTATTGTGTAAAATAAACACAATTTATCACATCTTAAATGTTATCAGTCAATTTGTACACATATCAGTATTATATTGCTTTTTAAAACCAGGAATAACCACCAGCCAATAATATGCCAATGACATTTTTCAATGAGAATCTAGCAGGCATCCAAAAAAAATCTAAGTGGATGATTCACGACATACAGAAGACATCAGAGATCATCACCTCTAATACTGTGCTAACAAACTTAGCTTTTGATACAATTATTTCAAAAGCCTGGGATTTCTGGGCTTCATCACAAAAAGAAACCTAAGTAAACATAACTTAGGCTGGATGTCAGTAACAGGGCCTGATACTTTAATAAAAACTGTGTGATTATCTTATAATACGCATCAGCATTTTAAGAGCTTATTATAGTAAGTTAATCAGATAAATGTTTATAAGAGCTCTGTATACAGCTTTCACACACACGCTCAACTATACATTACTGATGAGGTGTACGTGTCTTACAAAATGAGTGTCCAAAATATCATAATCCCCATAAATGCTGTAACACGTCCACAGGGGTGCATAACATACTTTTTATACTCTGTGGATTAGCAATAATCACACAGTCACTAAGTATAACTGATAATTGCACAGAAAATGAGTCTTTTCTGGAAACAAAAACACTTTTCACAAAAAGACAAACCCCTGACCTGAAGTCAGACCGATTCCAGCGAGCAAGCCATGAGTTACAAAAGCACAGTAAAAATTTCCCTGCCTTGAATTAATTTAACAGTATTTGGGGCGATTGCAGAAGAGAACAGTATGTGGACCAAAGAAAAGGTTTCCAGAAGGTTCTGGAAAACAGAGGAAGATGCTTTGAAATTCTTCATCGATCACAACCAGGACAGGAGTAAAGCGTTTTATCCACATAAATCTCGCCGGCTCATTCAGCCATGATAATAAGCATACCATGCTCATGTTTTTAAATGTGTGTGAACATGCCTCAGCTGTCCTTCTCCTATCTACTTACTCTTTACTCCATTTCTTATATCTGTCTCAGGAAACACTATGTGTCCTTTTTACGGGTGCAGGTGTCTTTTTAGCCTTGTATGCTAATGCGCCGATTTGTCTTTCTCCTTGAAAGCGCTTGAAGGAGATGTGAATAAGCTTTATTACCCAGAGTTCACAGAAAGATCAAAGTCACAGTGCAACCGAACTTTAAGTCGGTCAGTTCGCAGTACAGTGCTGTGTCGGTGAACGATGAACTGAGAAATGAGTAGAATTTGGATGTAAATCATAAGTGTGAGGGTGGTTGCCGCATCATCCGTCTCGTGGTCCATCTCGTGGCCTGACTGTTCCACACCACATCCTTAAGGACAGAGTCACTGTCCACTCATTCATCCTGCCTGCTTGTTTCCTGTGCACTAAACTACATAGATCCATCCTCACAAGCTCTTGAAAGTTTAAGTACTGGAGTAGTAAATGGAGTGGATGTGTAGCTATTTATCTTAGGCTACATTTCATCATAAAAGACTGAAACGGATTTGTGTGTTACACTAAATGTAATACAATTTTTAGGCACAAGCAACTACAGTGCTTCCATACGAAATAACAGCACAGCTGTGATTCATTGTAGACACGAGGCTGAAGGGAATCACCATAGCAATGATATTCAGTTCAAGTGTGCTGTTGCTGTCATGCAACGGTTTCACAAATAAAACGTATTATTGCTGACGTTTCAGTCATAATATGGCCAGACATTTTGTTTATTTTTGTATGCCAATGAAAATATTTTCATAAGAACCCAAAGCAGGATCAAGAGGTTTCTATAAACATGAGTAACATTAAAACATTGCTGTGCAGTTATATTTAAACTGTCAAAATAAAAGCTGTACCACTAGGCTAAACAGAGAACTACTAAGTTAGTAGTAGTTTAAAAGTGGTTGTCTTATCTCACCTAGGGCTCTTATCTCATACAAATGATGCCTTTAATCAGTTTCAGAATATATTGACTGCCACTTCTCGAATCAAATTAGTGGACCTGAACTGTTGGATATCGTGGATATTATATGCTTACTGCTTTTGATTGGCTTAATTTAAGATATTTATAACTTTTGGTTTCAGACAGCACCATAGTACAGTCACCATGGCAACAGAATAGCTGTGCAAAGGTTTCTGATCCTACAGTAACCTATATTTTATATGGCAATGAGTCAATATTCATAGAAAGTCTGTATTATTGGCAAAAAGGGTAATGAATATTGAAGACTAGGCTCAAAAGATGGACTCATGTTTAAACTTTAAGCATCACTAGCCTGTCAAACATGTCTCCTTTTTTATTCCTGGTGTTGAGTTCAACATAGTTTAAGTTAAAACATTTTTTAGAGGTTGGGGGAAAGATGACAGAGATATTCAGTTTGATGCCTTAGACGCATTGATGTTATTGATTAGAGATTCATGTCAAAGCAGAATTTTGAATATCATCTCAGTAGGAACACAGATAAATATTTTAGAACTTAGCTGCTTTTAAAATGAACAATGTCTGTAGTCTTGACATTTCTTAAAATGGAGATATTTGCTTTTCTTACTAAATGTTTTTGGGAAAAAATAATTTTGTTTGTACTTCTATTAACACCGCATACAATACAGAGAATAGATTTTCATATCAGACCACATTTCAGACTACAACGTCCAATTCATGCTTTGAATCATGTATTTGTATTTCACTTACAATAAACAACAGCTACATCAAATGTATCCCTATAGATCATCTATATAGATCTAAATATATTCGCTGCCCTTCAATTAAAAAGTAAGAATTCAAATGGCAAAGTTAGAGCAGCATTGATGAATTCATGTACGCGATCTCAAATGCGAAAACAAGTATGCATAATAACGTACTACACACAAATATAAGACAACACATGGTCAACACTTAAAACAACGTATCAGCTGCTCTTATGAACAGAAGCCACGTCTCTACGTCTCTAAGGCTCTATGTTACAATCCTCCCAGCACAAGGACCCTCCAGCCTATTTACTTCCGCATTCTTTAGCAGAAACACTCTCAAAAGAAGATTATCAGAATGCAATTGCTTTCGGAAGTTTATATGCAACAAGTGTCCAATAATCCTATTCAAAATACCAAGAAACTTTAAATATGTCCGGTACAGTATTTCAGCTGCGGGCTAAACAAATAAAAATGTTCGCCCCCTTCTTTCTTAGTGCAACCCCACGCCCTTCATTTCAATGGTACAGTTCGATTCGCTTACTGCAGATAGTGTAGAACGTATAGTTAAATATAGTACATAGTACACAGAAACAACGGCACGTTATCACGGGCCTGCAATCAAACCAGCGTGGGCTTCAGTGCGGGCAGCCGCCACTCGAAAGCATTAATAGTTCTCTTACCTCGCTTTCTAGGAATCAGAGTTTCAAATCCCCACTTAAAGTGAAACTTCTTTTTCCCAAATCTAGGAGAGTAACAGGCAGTGACGTCAGAGGGCGAAATTCCAGCCGGCAGCACACACACATACACACACAGTCTGTTCAGAAAATTGCCCATGTATGGCAGTCTCCAGCACTCTTGCAATATCTCTTCCTCATAAGGAGTATTTATCTTATTGTGCAAACAGTGAAATAACTACTTTTATTTATCATATGCTGTGAGGAAGTGGTGCAGCCACGTATTATTAGCCTGGACATTGTTTTTTCTGTGAAACATACTGCAATTTATACATTTATGAGATCAATGTTGCAACATTGTCACAACTTGAAAATAAATAATTATGAAGATTCATTTGTAATGTACTTATTTGTGGTCTGAAGACAATTTCTTATTGGAAAGACTATGAAAATGTAAAGGAGACAGAAATGTGTTGGAATTGAAGCTTTTAGTGATTAATAAAATCATTAATATATATTTCATTATTGAGTTTTGGACAATATATGTACATCACATTAATTGTTACTGCAGATTTTAGAACATTTGTATGATAATATAGACAAACACAGTAATGCTTTTAAGGCTCCTCAAAGTATGTGATTTATTGAACAAAGGTGTGCTTTTCTTTTTACTGAACAATCTGCTTATTATTTGGCACTATAAAATGAGTAAAAGAATCCATAAAGATTTGGGTGTGGACTCTTCTGGCTTGCCCAGTAAGCACCCACTCAGAATTCTCTAGCACTGTGGTGAACACTTACTCAAGGCCGTTAACCACTGGCTTTTTCTTCAGAAAAAGTACAAATCTACCACCAAGGGCAACTTTATTTAGATAAATAACTTTTGTTAATGCATTTTTCACTGCATGGTCACTCATCAGCCAAAGTAATGGATGGACATGTAATCGCTAATAGTAATCTGGACATGTAAACACTGAGTTAATTCAATAATATATCTAATTGATAAAATAATCTGTGTAGACTAATCTAGTGTCACACCTTTTACACTCAAGATGCTTGACACTTTCAGATGTGACGTGCCATTCAACAACAACACCATCCGTGCTGCAATCTTTTGCATTCAAATCTGAAGGTTTGCATGATCAGCTATTGATGCAAAGCCCATAGCAGTGCTCCAGTACATTCTTATTTCTATGTGCTAGGGAATATCCCACAATAGCTTTGAATGATGATAACATGCTAAAGGTAACAGTTTGAGATAAACCTCATCCTCTTCTGAATAGCATGTTTCATCCAGACTTATGCCAGAATAGTTTAAATGTAGTAATTATGGGTTCTAAAATGATAAACAATTTTGTGACACAGAATGAGACTGGTGTGACAAGAGGGGCTTTGTGGGTGTGACAGAATCATAAATTTGGTGTGACTTTTATAAGGGTCTCCAGGTTGTCTAAACGAAAATGGCTTTTTGGGAAAATTTAAGTAAAGGTGTGTTACACCACAATACAGACTTTGAATTAAGAATAAGTGAGAGGTTAAAAAAAAGTTTCACCACAAAATTTTAACCTGTAAATTTAAGCAAAATACAGTTGAAACATGCTTCTATTTAAATGAGTAAATATATTAACAAGCACATCCAAGGTCATCAAAATTGTAATGGGAAAAATAAATATTGTCAGACATGTTGATCTGATATTTCTTGTATATAGAAACTAAAGGGGGAAAACGGGGTTTCCTATCAATCTCTAAATCATAGTGAATCATAAATATTCACACTTGAATGTGTAAATAAAGTGCTTTGTATTAGACATGCTGTGGACTGAAAGTTTTGCTAATGACAGCTCAAACAATCAAACTGACATAGACACCACATGTTTGTGCAAAGCTAACAGTTCATGTTATCTTAGTATCATGTATCTGTAAAGCATGTTCCTGTAGCTCATGTAACTGGTACAGCCTCACGCTAGCAGCGCTAAGGTCATGGGTTCGATTCCTAGGCAACCCAGGAATTTATCAAATGTATAGGAAGTCAGTCTGGATGAAAGTTTCTGCTAAACGTGATGTTTAGTACAAAGGAGTTAACCTGGTCAATGGTCATGATGTTGCCTACATTTGGTTACTCACCTAAACACAGTGCAAAATCTTAACTGTTTATTCTTCATTTTGTCATAACTTTTATTTATTCATCTGCTTGTTTGTTTCAAAGTCCTAAAACTATCAGTTTATTTTCAGGTTTAAAAAAACAATCAGATTTTGGAACTCACTCAATGTAACAGTCTCTGTGTATGTATATGAGTTCAGTGCTGATGACTATAAGCGTAGCCTAATACGATACAGCTCTGATTTGAAACACTGTGTCGACTCACTTCAGAGGTTGTCTACAACTGATTAACTTGTGCTGCAAGCACTTTGTAAACTGTTTTGCATGCCATGCATGAAAAACAGAGGCAGAAAGAACACAGCCGGAAGATCAAGCGCTAAGATAAATCAGACGATTGTGCCTTGTTTTGCCGTGACTGGTTCTGCATCCCCCGGTGCGCAGGTTTCAGGGCACATTGGAAAAGGTAATCTCATTTGTACTGTGTGACAGCTTATTTGCAACTTTGCTTACTGGCAATTTTCTAATGGGCCCCATGAGTAGTGTCTGGCTCTCTCTCTAGCGTTCCATCCTTCTTTTTACTTTTCGCTCACAAATCTGATCAAAAAAGACACTTTAAAATGAATCTGAAAACAATTACCCTTGAAATCTCGGTGTGTTTCGAATGTCAATCAGTTGGCATTCGCCTATGAGTAAATTTAACATGTGAAGTATACACCAAACCTGCAAGGATGATAAGAGACGGGTATCAGATAAGAAATGCCCATATGCAACATGTTTTACTTCTGTGAGTCACGAGCTGAACAGCACGAGAAGACGAGAACCAAAACCTAAGGAAACGAAACCCAAAATTATCAAACGCAAAACAAACGTTGTTTTTGTACGTCTTAAGGATCCAAGAGATGATCGTGCTTTTATCGTCTCTCGACACGAGACTAATTCTCCCAGCATCGGATATCCTGCTGTACACACAAACGTTAGAACCGACGAGTTTTTCTTCCCGCAGCACTTCCTCTGTTGCATGAGATAAACTTTAAGCAGCTGAGGAGGAAAGAGAACATGTTTTAGAACGTCAACATGACAGTGACCTGCTGTGACCCTGACCGACCCTGAAAATAAACCTTTAAAGCTCATAAACCAGAGATATAGAGGAAAAAATCTTAGAGTACATTTGTAGGACTCACATGCATCTTTATTGATGTTATATAGCAAAGATGTTTGCAGGAAATGTAAAGAATGACAAAGATAATGATGATGAATTTGCTCTTTGATGAAGTAAAAATCGCACAGCTAGTACAAAGCTTTTGCATTAAACCGGGCAGGTGCTCATTTAGCTACATTCGATAATATTTTCGTTATGAAAGCATGTTGCCACAGGAAGATGTGTATGTATTTAATAACATTCAAAATATGGTATTTAAGAGAATTGAGAGGTCTGGACAACTTCAAATCAAATCATCATTTTAACACCAATATATTCTAATGCAGACATAACAGGCCTATCATTTGCCAGACTAGCACCATAAGACGAGTGTGAGAAAAGGTAAAAAGCCCACAAACCAAGCACAAACCCAATATCCTTAAGCAACTAATCAAACAACTGCACATGTAGATCTAAACCCAAGATTACATAAGATAATGAATTCTAATCTGAGTGTTTAAGCATGTAAATATTCATCAGGATAGCAGAAGCAGATACAAGCCTGCGGCCGTGGCTTTTAAATCGAAGCACAGAACAGAAAGAATTGGTGTTTAACAGGCTTTGGAGACAGTTATATTTTTTAAGGATGGTAGAGAAGGAGTTAAATTTACTGTGTGTTGTCAGGGACTTTATGAAATCAATTTTTGAGCATGTAAGTGGCAGTTATTTGTATTGGCAAATTACCAAAACAGATGAACTCTATACATCTATATACAAAGTTCTCCAGCAATAAAAAGCTTAGCACTGTCTAAATACAGCATCTGCAGCATTCAGGAACAAACATATATTCTACTTATTTTTAAGATAACCATTTACACAATAATTACTGTGTGAGATGTAATATACAATAAAACAGAAGAAAAACACTTTTTTACTATATATAGAAAGAGAGCTAGTGAGCGAACGAGTGAGCGAGAGAGAGAGAGAGAGAGAGATTTTATGAAATGTGTGTCAGGTTCCAAATTGATGTTTTTGTAACTGGTAAATAAGTGTGATAATTATAATATTGATATTTTGCCGGATGCATGACATGTGAGGCTGAGACTAATGTCAAAAATAAGTGTCAATTTAATACAGAGGTTGTATAATAGGTAAGGAATGGAGAATGATATAATAAAACAATGATTCTATTTATTATGTGAATTACATAATGTGCTTAGATGACACCCACCCATATTTTGTTTATATTTTTAACAAGATTAAAAACATAATTAAAATAATTTTACGTTTTATTGGACTTTATAGAAACTCATTTCTGGCTTTTGCTCTGATAAGGGGTCTTTGAACCCTGATTCCGGTAGCTCAGGCTGGTAGATAACAGGTTTGATTACAGGGCCCGTACAAACACATTACATAACTTAAATGCATGGTGTGTCATTTTGGAAAATATGGAAATGTATGATGTAGATGTGCATAACATATAAAAAGAATGCCATATAGAAACCATAGGAACCCCATATAAAAAACAAATATTGACAAGAATTTGTGAAGCTTGCTAATAAAACAAGTGTAACTTAAAGTAGGTTGCATTATGGCCTAAGAAGAGTTAAAGACAAAAAATGGCCAATTCTTGGAAAAGAGTTTGAGAAAGCAGCCTGAATAACAAAATTTGACATGCTTCCAAAAATTAAAAGCCGAACACTGTTTCTCTGACTGAAACAGAGGCGGCAGGTAAAGGGAGACACTGAGACGATGAGACAGTTTCTGGCAGTTTGTCTCTTCTAACTTTCTTTCAGCACATTACCCCCTTCATATCACTCTCACTCGAGTGATTTTACCACACAAATATGTGAGGGGTCCTGAATATTCCGAGGAAAACAAGACAGGGATGGCATACTGCACGTAAACCAAGCGAAGCCATTACATTTTGTAGTATAGTGTCTGTGGTCAGAGCAAATGGCCTTCTGGGTGATGAGATAAGGCCATTTGTTTCGCTGCCTGATTCAATTTTCTCGACAGCAAAAAGTCATTGCTGGTATTCTACAGGCTGGACTTGTTGTGCCTTTGTGAAGTTCCTGAATATGTCTACCAGTAATCCTTACTAACAAAAAAACAATATAACAATTGTTACACGCAATGAGCTTCAATTTATTTCACGGAACTGAGAAAATCATTAGAACCTTTTTTATAAACATTGTTACTTTATAAGGACAAAGTATCTCATGGTGAGGTCACGTTGCAGTCTTTTTTATCTGTATTCCCACCATCAGATCCATGCAAAGGGACCAGCAACATTCATATTGTATTATCTCTGAAACACAGACTGAGATAAGTGCTTGCCTGAAATAACCCAAGAGCAAGTCTACAATCACGCAGTTCATCAGACAGCCTACATCTCCGTGTCAGGAAGCGAGGCTGGTACATCTTTTGTGCTGGAGATCTTTCAGTTGACATCTGCCCTTTCAAACAAATCTGTGGCGTCAATAAACGTGATGAGGTAGTTTTTGCATTTGTGCATGCAAACTCATCTACACCACTTGAGGAAATACAGGTATGCTCGCCAGACAGTTATTTGTATATTGGTTTTGAATAGAAAGGCAAATGAAAGTGGCATTTGAGGTAGTTTTGCATATGTTTTTCAGATCGTGTATTAGTGGTTGGTACAATAAAAAACTCACATCATGCTGCATTGTGTACAATCTACCAAATCAAATTTAGTGTTAAGAATAATCAATTTAAAGCAATAATGCATAGAGAGAAAGGGTTTCATCTGCTTTATTTTATACAGAATTAATCACACTTAAATAACTTCATGTTTATGTAAGTTTTACACTAAAGGCTTGTCACTAAAGTTAGTTGAAATGAATAAGCAGTTATGTTTTCCTGTAGCTCAAGTGGTAGAACATTGTTGTGTGTTAGTAGCACAAATGCCACACGTTCATTCCCCAGGGAACACACATACGGATAAAATGTATCATCTGAGAGCACTGTAACTTGCTTTGGATAAAAGCGTCTGCCACATGCATAAATGTAAATGTAAGTTAGACGTGACAGTGTATGAAAAGTAGCTCAGTACACATGGGAAATCCTTACTGATACTGTTTATGATGCATCCCAGAAAACCTCATAAAATGAAAGAATGACAAAGGTACAGGTCTGTATTTACTACATTGAAATATAATATAGTTGTGATTTGCCTGACATTGCTTGGTAACCACATAATGACTTTACTATTGTTAAATGTGTTAAATGTAAAAGTTTGTACATTGTAAAATGTGAAAATGAGTCATAATAAATTATAACTAGATATGTCTAAATTTTTGTAATGTATTATTTGGTCTTTAACAACAAAGCCTGATATTAGTTTCTTCTAAATGTGTATTCATTTTGATCAAACTCCCACTAAGATCTATGCCGGCTTCTCATGCACAAAATACAGCAAACAAATTCAATTACAGTGTCATCATAGTAGTTCACCTTAAATGTTGACATAAGGTCCAATTACCATAAGCTGACAAAATAATTACCAAATTATTTGATAAAGGTCATTGGTAACAGCTTGACAAATCTTATGTCTGAGACCTGCATTTAAACCCAAGACTAAGAGGGAGGAGCTCCGCCCAGTGTGACTGTGTGAAATGAAGTAAACACACTGGCATGTGGAAGTGTTTATGACAGCACTAATTTGTATCTCTAGATGTTCAGCATGAACACACAATATCTATATTAAGAACATATAAAGACAGTGTTTATATGAGATGCCTCAGATCTGGAAGAACCACAAAAGTATTTTTACAATACTTTTTCTATAGACACTTCAAAACATTCTAAGTTCTAAGAACCAAACCAGCCAGCTCACAAAAAAAGTGTTACAAAATTGGACAAAGTCATTAAATATGAAATCTAATGTGTTTAAAGTTTAGAGTCAAACATGCAGTTTCTGTGGATGGTTGGTCATGATTTTGTCAGATTGCTTTGAGTTCAGTTTCAATGGATCGCTCCATTGTGATTCCTCTCATTGGTGGATCACCCCTGCGGGATTATGGGTAATGTAGTGTTTCATGGAAGTTAAAATTGCACTGACTTTTGAAATAACTTTACTGTACCATAGCTAGCTTCATGCTCTGACCTCAAGGTAGGCCTGTCTCAAAGGTCAAAATGTTGTGTGGAAATGCCACATTCTGTGTGGAAAAAATGGGATTTTCAATTTTAAAACCTGAACTAAAAACTCTTTATCTAAAGCTATCACTGAGGAGCTGTTACAGGCATTTGTAGCAACATTCTGAGAAACAGGAAAAAGAAATCACCAAACTATGTATTACTTTATAACTCTATCAACATCTGACACCCTTATAAATGTTCTGTTCATTATACACATATAACAGAATGATGTATCAAGAGTAAATCAAATGTTCAAAAATTATTATTCATTATTATATAAAACATTATTATTATTATTATTATTATTATTGTTAAATTCATAATAACTGATTCAGCCTGAATGTGATGTCAACAGAAAATTAAATGCATGTTGCTTATAAAAAAGTGGTTTACATTCTACATAACGCATCCATCACAATACAGAAAATGTATAATGAAAACATCAGGGGAGTAAGAGATAAAGGCAGCTGTCAGAACACATTTTGACATAAGCCATGTTTCCTGATGCCGTGAGCACAGTTGGAGCCTTCTCATTTCAACCGTGAACTTTCAACTTCAAATGTTAAAGAATCGTGAATCACTGCCAGCGTACAGTATTAGATAATATTTCTTTGGCAGCGTGACAGCACTTACAGTGTTTGGACACAAAGCCTGAGTTGTCATTTTGGCAGGCTCATAATGTTAATATGTAATGTTATATGCAACCACCATCCAACCTTGCTTATTCCCAAATGTCTTCTTATCTATCAGGCGTATGGGGCCATTAAAAGGGTATGAAAAATACTCTTATAGCATTTTACTATATAGTATTAAAAATAAATAAGGAAACAAAGCACGTGTCTAAGCTGATTTATCATTTACAGGTCATGCCAATTTTTTTGTGGGACACCTTCTGTGGAGAACTTTAGCAGAATGTTCACTGCTTTCTTCCATAAAATGAAAGCGACTTTTGACCAGTGAATTTTGGACAACACCAAAGCAAAAGTACCAATAAAAAAACACCTATACTTTCTATAATTTCACACATTTTAAACCCTACGAGAGCTTTTAGGAACACTTTTAATATTCACTAAAATTCTTGCTTTGACCAGTTTTTTTTAAACTGTGTCCACCATTCAATTTTATTGCATAAAAAAGAGCAGCTGAAAGAGTCTGCTATAAATAACTGATTTTGTATTCTACAGAAAAAACATCACATGGGTTTTAAAAGACATTTAAAAGACATGAGAGAGTTGATGACGACAGAATTTTCTGGGTAAACATTTTTTGGGGTAAAGTGTTTTACGCTTATTGCCCAATTTTCAATCCCAAGCGGTCCGTATGCTGCGTTGGGGCAGAGTGACATCTGGAGTGATGTAATATCAGCTTCCGTTGCTGGTTATGATTTCCATTACGAGTTATAAAGAGCAATATCCATCTCTGTGGATTGAGATGAGCTTAAGTAGATTAATGCTCGAGCACTGAAATGTTTGTTGTATAAAAAAGCTCAGTTTATAAAACAATGTGTCACAGCAGTATATAAAAGACTGTAATCTGGCAAATGGTCTGTAGCCCAAGAGCTCCATATTAATGGCAATATCACAAGGTTTAAAGTTCATGTGACTCAATGAGATTTCAGATTGCACCTCATTCAGATGTACTATAAACAGACAGTGATAAAGAGAAGCAGAGAAAGAGAAAGCAAAGGAGGCCTGGGATTACAGCATGATGGCTTAATCTATGGGGGTTTCCCCCTACCCCACCCCCACCAAAAAATGGAGCATGCCCCGTAAATTTAGCATTCAAGAAAAGTGGACCAAGTAAGCACACACCGAATTATGTTCACTGGATCGCGGTTGGCCTATCAGCTTAGAGTGCCACTGATGCCCTGTGGACCTCTTCTGTAATGCTGAGCACGCTCAGTCGACTCCTGATCTCTGCTACGCCGATCCTCCTCCACACTCTCCCGCAACTGCATCCAACCAGGGACAGCTCCTGCTTGCCGGGATATTTTGGGGGGCCGCCGACTGCCTATAAGACAGAAGAAGGAAGAAACAGTGGGAATCAGCACCTACTGGCAGTAGCCTTCTCCAAGCATCCGGCAAGCCAGGCATCTTCAACATCTGCCACCGTGTACACTCAGCTCCTCTGCCGCACGCCAGCTTTCCCACCAACCTGAGCTCTATCGCTTCCGATCCTCGTGTGCAGAGCTGTCATAATCCGGTCTGCTTTCTTCTTTCTTATTCAACTTTGGATGTTCTCATCTTCCCTGAAGGCATCACCAATTCTTGAGTTCCTTGACTATTACAAAAAGACTTCTGCCTCCCACTGGCAACTTCTGGACGTCGACCAGAAGCGTCCCCCAATTACTAGTCCAGAGCCTGAGACGTGTGAACCTGGGGTTGCTCTCTGCCACTGAGCAACATCTTATCTCCCAGCATGCCTCACTCCATGCAGCAGAAACACGGTGAGAATTTTCTTCTTTATTACCTTTTCTCTTACCCTCTTCTGTGACCCCACAATCCCAGCAGTGCTGAGCTTCTCTGCTGCGGTTGCAGGAAAGCAGTCCAAATGAAATTAATAAAAAGTAAACACTTTAATTGGGAAGAAAAGGAAAGAGCAAAACTGATGCCAGCAGAGCAATTTCCTCATTTGACACACTCAGGAAATGGAGGAAAAGACAAACATCGTTGAAACACTAAGAGAGGCCAGGGTTCAAAACCGCACTGCCAAACTGTACAACTCCCGGGAGTGCTGAACATTTTTATCAAATTTACAGTGATGTAAATGAACTCATGCAATTTTAATTTTTTAATGCAGTGTTTTATTACTTTTCCTACTATTACTAAGCTTTAGGGCTGGTGACTGTTTACAAATAAGTAAATACAACCATCTGCTTCATGTAGTATAATGCTTTAAAGCCTCAGACATTAAAACCTTAAGAAAACGACCTGAAATCTTTAAACACTTGCCTAAATTGACAGGAAAGTCAGATCTGTGTGCAGCCTGCCCCATTGCTTAGAATAAAATGAATTTTTAATCTAAAAAGAATGTAAAGTGTGTGAGCAAAATGAGCGCAAACGGCACCAGAGAGAAGAGGAAGTGGAGAACAGATAGGAAAGCGCCTGAAGCAGTTTGGACTGAACACTCTCTCTTAATCTTAAACTGAGTGTTGGCATTTGCTAAGTCGTAACAGTAAACGCTCTAGCATCAAACTCATGTCCTCTTATTTAATTGTGCTGATGTAATTCACAAACATTTTATAAAG